>JAPSES010000219.1:21856597-21892023 GCA_029822895.1 Maxillicosta whitleyi
TCCATCCATCCATCCATCCATCCATCCATCCACTGTATCATCCCCTCCCTCCATACAGTATTTGCTCAGATGTTTAATTAGTGTCTTCTCAGGTGATACTTCAAAGATGATGTTACGTATGTTCAAGGGGCAATTATTCCGATGACTGATAGCACCATAAATAAGTGTTGTAAAACCAAAGCATGGATCAGGGATTAACTGTTACATTTTGGATCCAATTCACACAAATGGGTGGAGGTGCTGCCATACCGACACATATGTGTATGTCTGCCAAAGCTCCTCAGACCTGGAACTAAACCCATTAACCCACTGATTATAAAAACAGACCAGCCAATAGGATTACAGCTGGTGAATACATCAACTTACTTCATTTAACTGTAGAAGGTGATAGAAATATTATAACTATATTACAGAAATGATCTATCAGTAGACTAGAACAGCTTTTACTGACACATTTATAATACAAGAAATTAGAGTGCACGTGCACTAAGACAAAAATTAGTGTTGTTTTTCATGTTTTTCATTATCTTTACGGACCATAGTGCTTTAAAACCATGAGGTTCTTCCCGAGGCAACATTATTGTTAAGGATCCAACGGTAAATCAGCAAAGAAACTGAATTAAAGGTTTCCAAATTGTTTTTTATTTACCCAACAAAAGTTCAAAAGTCTCACAAATCAAACTTACAAAGACTTAAGCCTATAAAAAGAGGTCAAACTAACATAAGTGTGATCATGTAAGCATCTCTGATATGACAACAGAACAAACTGGCCCAACATAATGAGACGCAGGACGAACATATATACAGGCTTGGCCAAACCATAGAACACAAAAGAGGAAACAAAATGGAGACTCTAATACAACTGAATACAAAGACATCGAAACTAAACCCAAAATTCCCCCATGATGTCATCATCCATGGAATAGTCCTACAGCAGGGGTGTCAAACTCATTTTAGTTCAGGGGCCACATTCAGCTTTATTTGATGTGCAGAGGGATGAAACAGTAAAATAATGACAGAATAAATATATAAATAATGTCAACTCTAAACTTTTCTTTATATTTTACAGTGAAAAAAGTAAAATGACATGATGAAAATGTTTAAATCTAAAAATGATCCTTTCAAACAATATGATAAAAACACTATTATGCTTTACTTTATCATTTCCACACATACATTATAACTTACAGATCACATTGGATCGACAGATACACAAAATATTTAGTAACAGGTGGAATATTATTACAATTGCACATACTCCTCTTAAGACATTTCAGGTAATTCAGATTTTTTGTAAAATTATGATTTGTTTTTAGTCTAAATACATGAAAACATTTACATTTACAAAGACAAAATTTTACTATTTATAGGTTATTATGACACTTGGTCTCAATGTGGAACCTGAACTAAAATTTCACGAATTCATCCCAGGGGCCGGATCAGGCCCTTTGGTGGGCTGGATTTGGCCCCTTGGCCGCATGTTTGACACCTGTGCCCTACAGCATTATGCTTGCATTCATAACAGTGTAAGATTAAAATACAAAAATGAAGTAAACCGTGTATGATTAAATGTGTGGTTGACAGTAACTGAAATGACCAGGTGGTGATGATTATAAAACAAGTGAAACTGAAAATGAGAATATGGTATGTGAAACGGCAAACTAATGAGGTGGATGTGTGGTCAAACTAACCCAGTGTGGCTGCAGCCGTCACAGTTTCATTCACTGTTTTAATTTCCTACGAATGTGCTCAATCACTGACTCACGGCCGTAGTTGGAGGTCTTCAACTGTCATTATCAGGCTCCAACAGTGGCTCGTTTGTCCCATGTTTGACATTCTAATCATGTCACAAGTAAGTAGATATTACAGAATAATTACATGCAGTAAACCCGATCAAACCAGCCATTCATTCGTCACCAGTAGATCATGTGTTTAAAGTCACGAAATGGACCCTGATGCTAGTATCATGTCCATATATGGGCGCTCTCACACCTATCTTATTCAGACTTTTGGACTTCTGAGTTTGACTCAGACCAAATTTCTGTTGTGAATCCTGACAAATCAGACTAATCTTTATCTCAACCATAACACATATTATATCCTTGATGTCAAAGGTCAACATCACTGACATCATAACATTTTTCTGTAAATGAGTCCACACTACACTGCTCTGTATGTCAAGACAACTTGTTTATCACTGGAAATGATTCTGTAGAGTCTTATAAAAATACATGTAATATTACCTTTTAATTGAAGGGTATATTTGTGGGATTTTTGTGAAGTTTGTGCTGGAGTCTGTGTTGAGCTTAGAGACAGAACTCCATTTCTGGCCTTGCAGCAGTAATAAATGTTAACTGATGATGATGATGATTCACACGCATTCATACACCAGTGTGAGTGGCAGCACTGGAGGCAAGGTGGCTGAAGTGTCTTGCTCAAGGACAGAGCGGGATGTGAACCACCAACCTCCTGAGCAACAGCCACCCAGAAATGTCACCAAATAATCTGAACCAAATCACTTATTTTTTCTTAAGAAATGTCAATTTTTTCAAAGCTCTTTATGTTAACTCACATTATTTAAATAACTTTTATGCGTTGTTCATAATGTAATTAACTTTTTTTTGCTCTAAAATATAGAAAAATGCATGGAGTTGACATGATTTATATATTATTAGATTATTATTTTACTGGTCTGGCCCTCCTCAGATCATGTTGGGAAGATGTGACCCCTGAACTAAAAGGAGTTTGACACCCCTGCTTTGGTGGGTCCTGTATGTGGTCTAAGTCTTCACCACATATAGTATATAATGTGAACATCGGTGTACGACCATGAGGCAGCGTCAGCGTGTGTCCTTTGTAAACATGTTGCAGAGTGCTTTGTAAATACAATTATCATTTCATAAAAAAACAACAGGACAGCGTGAATGTTTAACCTCTTCTGTTTATTTGATAAAGTGTTTCGTCCATCAAAATGCTAACAGCTCTCAAACAGTGAGGGTGACAGAGAGGCAGATACAAGGGCAGACTGCAGAGACTGCGGGCGTATTGATTCCTCAACCTGTTTTGTCCAATCACATCATGGACGTGAGGGACAGTCTGCCCTTGACCCTCTCTGGGCTGACAGTCCTCTACCACACTGACCCTGAGGGGGAACAGAGGGCTCGCATCACACACACACTCTCACACACACACATATAGAGTTTATAAATCAGTCCTGGCAGATAATTTAATCTCGGTTACATAGTTTTTGTTTCCTACTTGGTAATAATCCCCTGAAGCGGTGTAATGAAGTTGCTATTGTGATGTGCCACATTTGATTTGTGATTCACTCTGTAAACTCTTTTTCCTTATTATTTGATGATTTAATGTACATGTGAAGCTGCAAGCCTCTGATGTCACTGGATGGTAATCTGATAAGAACAGGATCACACTCCGCTGCTTCAGAGGGAGAGGTGGGCCAAGGAAAGGGTCAGAAAAGGGAGGAGGAAGGGGCGGAGACAGCTCCACGTAGGGAGAACAGATGGAAACAGACGACTGTGAATGTGCTGATTAATGAAAATGCAGCTAACGATAAACACGTGGTGCAGTTTGACACTAAATAGTACACAGTAATATGAAACCTGTAAAGGAGACAAGCGCTTGCTCTCAAACGGAACAGTTAAAGGTTCAGTGTGTAATGTTCGAATCTACAGTAGCAGAAAAAATGTTTTTTTTTGGACACCTTTAAAACTGGACACAATCTTAATTATTATCAATATTTTTTATGTTTCAGACAAACAATTAAACTACATTTTTGAGTTACAATGTTGAACCCTTGGATGTGTTTCATTATTTTGCTGAAACATCCCATTTTGACGTCAATGGAACTGAGCATGTGCAGAAGGCAGCATGTATGTTTGTATAATTGAGTTCAGTGACTTAAAAATGAATCTTAATGCAATATATTACAAATATATGGGGTGTCCAAATACTTTTTTCCCCACCTCTGTAGTACTAAAATTTCTGATTCCAGCCCCTCCCCTCGCCCTCTGCTATAGTGAATGGAAAAAGCAGCCCCTTTTCCACCAACAATTCCAGGATATTTTATTACCAGGAATTTATTTACCTGGGTTTATGTGGGTTGTGTTTCCACCACAGCTCAAGGGTCTTGGAAATGTAATGAAAATGAAATCAGGTTAATGAAGAACGGGCAAGTGGAAAAACAATCTGCATGGCATGTCCAATCCAGTAGGTGGCGATAAGTAGAAGATTAAAGCCAACCAGTATAATGAAGTCATAAATAGTCGTTGACAAATCAGTGTCATCATGTGTTACATAATATTCCAGATTGGATGACGCTCGAGTTGTGTTGTTGACCTCTGTGTGATACGTCACTGAATTAAACATACCAGGTGAGCAGCCAATCGGTGTTCAGCACATAGCCACGCCCCTCAAGTTTTCTGGCAGATCTGAAAAGTTCTACCCCCCAACTAGAAACTTGAGCATTAAGGGAAAGTTTTTTCCCTTATAATTTCAGTGGAGAGGTTTTTCCCAGAACCCAGGTAAATAATAAAAGTCCTTGCAGGAGAAAAAAAAAAAGGGGGGCTTATTCGTTTTGTTTATTTATTAGTTAACACAATAAGAACTCTGGCTCAAACATCACATCCTACGTTTCCCTTCTGCTATTAAATCCTCCTTTTATCGTACACGCTGAACCTTTAAGGCCTCCGGATGCTTCCACAGATGCTTGTCGGTTGAACATCTGAAACCTCATTTCTACACCACACAACCCTGTGACAATGGAATTGAAGGGTTTGTGTCCAACACTTGTAATTTTCCAAAGCTGACAACTCACTGCCACCTCACACAGCGATTGGATGTGTGCAGAGGAGGGAAAGTCTCTCGTTTTATTGTTCGTGTACTCCGTGAACTTGTGAACAAACAAATGCAACATCATAACTGAATTCAGAGGCAGATTGTTTGAAATCCAGTTGGATAAGAACAATTATTGCTTTTTTTATTTTTTTTTTATTTCCTCTCTCCTTTATGAAGGCTGCGTTTTTGTCCTCTTCGGACTGCAGCCTTTTGGAACAGCAATAAAGCCTTTGACATCTTTTGAATTCACTTCAAACCTAATGTTTAGATGAGAAGTCCATTATATCTGTGCATTATTATCAGCCAAAGCAGAACAATAGGACTGGCGGGATGGGAAACAGCTATCCAGATCTATCAAACATAGAAAAACAGGCCTACGAACACCTCTAAAGAATGAATGGGAGTACGTTTTTAGTGACTGTGTTTGCATTTCTATCATGTAACAGGGTTATGTGAGTGTTTACATGAATGACACAATATCTGGTTATTCACAATTTTATGATTGATACTAGAATCGTGATTATTGATGACGGTGATATGGGTTTGGACATGGAGGCTAATGGAAAAAACAAAACCCAAAAACTATTAGATTTGTTATCTATCAGGTATTAAACTACACCGAGCAAGTAATTCACATTCATTTTGCATTATTTTAGATATAATTACACACTTTTATCTACAAAGTTGGAATAATTTAGTTTTCAGACACATTCTTGTATTTTTATTCCTATTTCTACACATCAGGTGTAATGATTATACACCGAGTTACACTCTGTCAAGCATAAATCATAGTGCGACAATCACGTGAAGAGGTGAATTTTATACTGATTTATTTTTAACAATATATTTTATGCTGATATTTTATGGAAAATTACACTTTCTTTCTTTTTCGTTTTGTAATTTAGATGATAATCATCGATCAATAAGTAAATATTTTCACAATTATGAGATCAGTTTTTGGATTTTTTGTCTTAGATTTAAAATCTTTAATTATTTCGACACCTTATTTCCCAGTTTCTGAGATGACGTATCTTAATTTGACCGAATGCACTGTCGGTTGGGAACATAATGCACTCTAGCAAACTAGTACCTTGTGATGTTTTAAGCATAAAGCGGCAGTTATATCTGACATTTATGCAGCTATTATTTTACCTTTAAATCAATTTGAGTTTGGCTATTGAAAATGAGGCCACTTTGTCACACAACAGGTTTAGCACTTTCAGAAGCACTTATAGATTATTAAATACCAACAATGCATTGCGGAGTCAGCTCATCCACCTTGTTGCCAGCGATGGGAGCCAAGAATAACAGGAAATATTAAATATGCCCTCAAGTGTCAGGTCATTGCTGCCACTCCATGTATATTTAATTAAACTTTTCATCACTGCAAAAGTGAGACCCCTTTATTGCTGCAATTACTTGGGTTTCTGTTACATCAGAGAGAGAGAGAAAGTCTCATCTGTTCAGGGATTTCAGAGTACTCCAGCTAAATGAGTTTCTCAAAGGCAGTTTTCTAAAATGGAGATCCAATGTTTACACGGGCAGACACGAAATGGGGATTTTCCACTGATGTGCAAATGGAAACTAATGTTAAAATGCGGTTTTTACATTCTGTAATGACTCTACTGGACAGCAAAAATATTCAGACTAAATATCATTTGTGTAAAAATGAAACAAACTATGTATTTCTTGAGCTTTAGAGCTGCTGGTAGGTGGATTTATTCACATCGAACAGCTGTTTCCCACCTTTATTCGACACCACTCATTCTCAAGAAATTAAATAAATGATAAAACAATCTGAAGTAAAAAGTAGACAGATATGCACTAACTGTATGGTATACTTTTTGTATTCCGTTGAATAATGTAAATGGTAGGTGACTCATAGATATTTCCTGTGTGACAACAGTACGTGCTGTGTGACAGAAAGAAATGTTTCAGTCTTTTAAAGTGTCACTGAAAGGAAGATGTTACCGATGGCTCCAAGGACTTCTCTACTGACTCATCAGTTTAAACCAAACCACACAACGAGAAATCGAAGCGAAAGAGTACGAAAGTAAACCATGCAACGTTAAAGGTTTAGAATGACATGATTAAAAAAAAGGTCCTTAAATCCACATCAATCCACTATAGCGGATGAAGTGCTTCTCCAACGCTGTGACAGTCAGTCATTAGAAAGACAAAAAGCAGCACAAATAGATTTCTTTCTTTCTCCATGTGAACAAAACCCAATCCCAAATGACTGCCTTTATTATCCAAACGCCTGAAACGGTTTATTCTTCTGTTCCACGGATCTCCATTGTTGTCCAAAATTAGAATCATATCAATATTCCGTCAAGTATGAGTAGAAAATATTCCCAAACGCATGCTCTACTTACTTCTGTTGGAGTTACATTTGCTAAAACTACCACTGTCAGCTGTTGAAGGTAATTAGTTTGCCTTTCAATGTCTGTATGAACTTAATGTTGAATATTTACATCATTAGTTGAATTAATAGACCTGAAATCCAGCCAAAGATACAGCATGTAAAGCAGGTAACATGAATCTTAAATTTTAGTGTTTTCATGGGACCTGTTAATAGAAAACCATGACGGTAAAGACGAGTCCGTTACAACAGCCCATTCCTATGTTCGTTAACGTACGGTTATGCAACAAAAATGACGCCACTGGGTTTGAAAGTATTGACTTTTGAAGAGTCGCTGCCTTTACATGACGTTGAGCCTGATTTAACCCTTAAAGACCTACAACTATTTTATTTTGTGGCCACTTCCTTAACAGTATTTTGTCTGGTTTCCTTAAATGTTTCATCAGCAGCTGTGCCCAAATGAGTTTTTCTTTAACATTTTCTAACAATACTTAAAATAAAATGATCCTATGCAATTTTACATTTTTCAGTAAAATTCTGATATTTTTCTGTAACTCCTTTTTTTTTTTTTTTTTTAAATTAAATTGATAATGTAGATGTTCATAATTCCTGTGCACTTTCAATCCCCCAAATACAGTGATTGTCATTGTGGAAAATGTATTACATACATATTTATATTACATATTTGAAAGTACTCAGGTATTATGACTGCACAAGGCTATTGGACCTTGAAAAAGCAGGTCAATACGCTTTCGGATAGAAGTGGGCTGAGGGATAAAAACGCAGGCAAAAGTGACTTTTTCAACATGTCATTAACTGAACTTAAATCAAATACCTACATCCAGTGTCATTTGTCAAACTATATGGGTTTTATTGATGAATCAGTGCTGAAAATGAGTGTTTCCTCCAAATGGGTCATATCTGATGCTGCAGAAAAACTGTAATTCACCTGAATTACTTCAATACATTTATAAAATTTGTGTCTGAAAATGAATAAATACATGCTTTTGGTCGCAAGCAGTTGTTTAGGTCTTTAAGGGTTAAAGTGGTTTTTTTTTTTTAGAATGATCCTTTCTGGGAAATCTGTTCCTACCCGTTTCGGTTTTGTTTGCTTGCTTGTGTCATGAACCCTGCAAAGCTCTAAGCACAGAATGGGTGAATTTGTATTTAAGGCTATTGATTACTTCAGAGGACGGGAATAGACATGAGTTGTGACACACATTGGGAATCCACTCAGACAGACTCTGTGTGGGCGTTAGCGTTGTTTCACCCCTGATCCGACGGTAAATCACAACTAGATGTTGTAATGCTAGACACTTCATCTGGGAGCTGTACTTTCTTTTCTTTTTTTCAATTTCACAGGACAGCTTCTACACTGTCTTTTCTTGAACATGATTATAAACATGCTACCAAAAAAAAAAAAAAAAAAAAAAAAAAAAAAATAAAACCAAAAAAAATAAATATATAAGATATATGGAATTTTAAGCAAAGAAATGAGTTTGAATAGTCCGATACACACTCTCCTTTTGTTCACTCCTTTTTGTTTCAGCAGGCATGCGGTGATGAGAGTTAACTTCAGATAAAATATTATAAACAAATATGTACACTTGGTAAATTTAACTGCCTAAAACCATTCTTTCAATAAATGTAAGTTACTGTAAACATGCACTCTTTTCCCACTGAGTTCTCTCGGCACCCGGGCTCCATCGTGAAACTACAAAAGTCATGACCATGTGCTGCTGATGTTATCACAGTCGGTTAAACCGGTGATTTCCGTGCTTGAATCTGTGAAGTGAAACCGGTGTAATGGATCTAAGAGTCTGAAATGAAGCCGCCACTGAGAATTGTGTCCCGGTTGGATAAATATCACCATCGCCGGACCTGTTTTCGTGGAGCCTGGGTGCGGGAGCGGTGACTCAGTGTGTTTAAAGGGAACCAGGGTGTGAAGGCATCAAAGCCTCACCCATAGCGGAGCTCAGTTTGTACCAGCAGAACATCTGGACACTCTCTGCCCTGTGCTCTCAGAGTACTTCCAGCAGGGATAAAGACAGTTTTCCACCAATGTCTAACTCACGCTGCAAACATCCTTTACCTCCACTTTGATTTTTTTTCATTAAACTTCTAAGGAATCAGTGTTAATCTCAACTCACAGTCTGCATAATGGCACGTTTTGATGCTAAAATGGCAAATGATAATGAATAGTTCTAAAAATACATCACAGATATATCATCAAAAGTTTAAAATGATAGTAAAACATAAAACTAGGGCTGTGTATTGCCAAGACCATAGTGATATGATACAGGGGTTAAAATTCAGTGCTCTATGATATTTTACCAACAACGCCATATATTGCAGTATTTAAATCTATTTCAATATTATGCATAAAATTTTGTAAAAACATTCTACATATCCAGCTGAAGATAGATACAACACTGCTATCTCATATTTATATCTTAAAACACAAAATAAATTCACTTTTGCATGTAGACGACAGAATAAAAAAATCTACGCAGTGTTTTTAGGAATTGATAAAGTATCACAAAATATAATGAGGTGAATTAAGAGTTAAAGGGCTTTTTGCACAAATAAGTCACCTATTAAGTAATTTTGTAGTCTGTGATATTGGGCAATAAAAATAAGCTTTACACTATGATATATCCTATGTAGGACATTTTATAGCTGAAAAAATAAAGGCAGATTCTAATTGCACTCAGGTGTTGTCTCGGCCTACTTTTTGTAGAAACGCTTTCAAACAGGTGATTTATGTTGTGAAAAGTTTTATTTTATTCCATACTATGATGTTATCTAACCTAGTGCTTTGGTTCCTAAGGTAAAGAAAAAACTTGGGGAAAAAAAAAGAAAAAAAAGGGAGGTCTATGAACAGACCTGTGGGACTGTACATAACATTCATCATGATAGTGTGCATGTACTTTGGTGTTAATAGCAAAATTTTTTCCCTTGTGCAAATAGAATACATTTGTCAGTGTTGGAGAAATTGTACCTATATCACTATTTAACCCCTGGTGTACGTCTACATGTTTATTATTTCTATACAGCACATTTCTGTTTCCTATCATATAAAGTTTCTTAGTAAAGAAGATACACATTATCCTAATATATGCTCATTTGTTAACTTGTCTAGCGCTAATATATACAAAATATGGTTATTTTGTTATCATTTGACGACACAATCCAGAGGATGTACTGAAAAAGACAAGCAGATAAATGCAGGTAAAAGCTTTTGTATCTAATGTATCTAAAGGTGAGACTATTTTATTACACATTCTTACAATTTCTATACACAAAACTGTCAAACTGATGAAAAGGATATATATACATACACACACACATATATGTGTGTTTTTTTTTAACATATCTAAACAACTGCGAATTAGGAAAAGTGGAAAACTGTCCTCAGAGAGTGAGTGCAGCAGCTCTGCATGGTGAAGAATACTGATCTGAACCCCTCTAAGCTAAGATTTTCACATTAATAACAATGATATATTCAAAACACATTCGTGTGTACTGTATATGTGAGCTACACCTACTTTCCAGAAATATACATATACTTTATCTGCACATGTTGTATCATAGAATTTGCCATATTTTGGGGACATGAATATATTCATGTTGTATACATTCATTATAAACAATGATCTAAGGTCCCTGGTCAAGAAATTATTAAATTATTAACATATATTTAGTTTTTCTTCAATATTTTATAGTAAAAACACAATTCCTTCTCTTTTCTCTGTTTCTTTAGCATCACGTCTTCATTTGGTGTATTTAACTGAACTGTGGGTGTGTTAAAGCCACCCAGCACCTCCCAGCAGGGACAGGCTCCAGGATTTGCACTCACTGCACACACTGATGTTTGACAGGGTAATTAGGCGTAGGGTTTCACGGGAGGAGCGATAGACCCTTGCTGAAACAGAGAGAGATAATTTTAGTTCTCCTGTCAGTGCTCTGGTAAATAAAAACCAACGGGGGCACTACTGTTGCACCCTTGAGAGGATTTATTTCAATCCCTGACCTGCTAGAAGTGTCCTATGGCATACGATGTTCAGTTAGTTTAGATGGAAGTGTTAAACCGCATCAACCATCAAGGTAAATTATGTCGAGAAAGTATAGAAGCACCAGAATTACAACCTCTCGGACGTCTACTGTCAATTTAGACTCTGCTTGTGTAACTAGACAGGATCTTCTTCTGCCTCAAGTCTAAGTCCAGATCATCACCACAGTGTGTGAGTACAAGTTAAAGGATTTTTTTTTTTTTGTAGGCCAATGATGCTAAGAGGCTAAAATCCCTGCATGTTTCCACCCATTCCAGGCCACTGTTACGCCCCGCTGCCATCAACCCACAAACAAAATAAGTCAATAATGGATGAGGTTTTTCCACTGCTGTGTTGTCAGTCTGTGGGGAAGCCCTGCAGCGAGGGCTCTTACAAGCAGCCGCTGTTCCATTATTCATACAGGTGTTTTAACCAAGACGAGGATCTCGCTCTGCTTACTCACCGGCCTTTTGAACAGCCCAGTTTACTGCCGGGCAACCTTAATCGTTCCGTCTCTTCTCATCATAGTGTGCTGGATTGCCGTTTTTGTTCTACATCCTACACTCTCTGTTCATTTGTGTTTTTAGCGGGCAGTGTGGTACTGGTATATGGCTGAGTATTTGGGCATGGGGGGGTGCTTGGTCTTAGAGACTAGCATTTGCAGGAGGCTGAGACTAAATCCATGATGAGAAGAGGACGCTCACACAGGAATAGGTCGGTATATTGAAAGTCTTTTAGGTTTGGGAGCCATCGCTGCAGGTTCCTTTGGGGGTTATTGTTCAGAATGGTCCTCTTGCCGAATGTGATCCACTAAAACGAACTTTCCACATTAAAATCTCCAATGTGGGAACAACGTACCGGTGGTCTTACAGAGCTGCCTATACAGTGGGTGGTATACAGTTATGTGTGTGTGCATATATGTTCTGTATGTGTGTTTGTGTGCGCATCCGTGTCTTTAGTCACGGCTCCGGTTGCGTTTCTTGAAGAAAAAGAAGGGTGTCTTCTGAGGCGGGCCCAGTAACATGGGGACCTGGTTCTTGTGTGTGATCCTGACCTGTAGGAACAAAAAGAACATGATGTAGGCAGACTGAAGGATTCATCTATTCTCTTCTTTTTCTTGTAAATTTACCTGGTTGACATCATTTCCTGGCTTTTCACAAGAGACTTAAAAAAAATCATTCAGTATGGCCTTGAAAGTAATCTACAGAGCACAAACAAAAAGCTCTTGATCTTCCACCTTCGTGATGACAGCTATGACAGAAAGGAAACTGTTTGGATGACTAAGTAATGCTCAGGTTATACAAGTAATAAAGCACATTATACTCATCTGTATAATGAAAAGAAGAAGCAAAAGAAATTTATGCATATTTTGAAGAGAGTAGTTTCAGTAAACACTAAGATACATTATATCAAATTTAACAGTTTAATATTATCCAGGGAAAAGGATGTAAACACATGAGATTTTACTGATGATAAAACATTTACCTTGTTAGAAATGATAAATATTTTCTTTTTTGTAAAATGAGCAATAATGAAATACAGGATAGATTTTTGTTTTAGAACATCTATTTACAGAAATGTACTGTAATTTATTTATACATTTTTAAAAACCCTTAAATAAACAGCACTGCCACAAATATGGCAACTCCATAGTAGTGTAAGAAAATACCTCAGTATACTTTCCATTTGATAATTTTGATAACAGCAGACATGAATATGTTTCAGTTGCACCAACTTCTCTAACTATAACTGATGCTGTGAATAGATTCTCATTTGTTAAAAAAACAAACATCACTTTCATAGGGCACTTTTTGGACTGTGTTTCAATGGAAAAAGGTCATGTGGTCTGATGAGTCCATTCTGACCCAATTCCAGAGTGATGGGCGTATCAGATCGAGAGGATGGCAGGATGAAACGATTACCCATCATGCTTAGTACCTACAGTACAAGCCTGTGGGGGCAGTGTTATGATCTGGGGTTGCTTCAGTCGGTCAGGTCTAGGTTCAGAAATGTAATGTTTCCATGAAATGAACTCAACTAAACCTGAATATATTTTTCCATCTATGGATTTTTGCTCAAAATTACAATGAGTGATTCAGGAACATGAGACATCATTTTCATACATGGATTAGCGACCACAGAGTCCAGATCTTTGGGACATGCTCAAGAAGATTTTAAGCAGCGGCTTTACTTTCCCCTCATCAATACAAGACCTTGGTAAATAAATCCAACTATGGGCTGAAATACTGTGACATTTGCTGTGACATTGCGTAAAAATTCTGTGGCATGAATGTAACCACAGTGAATGCTTCCTGTAACAAAAGGTAAAGTTGGTTCAATGCCAGGCTGTGTATGTTTGTTCTGAATAGAAGAGCTGCAGTGGCGATGTTCACTCTCACCGTGCAGGGTGGCTGCATCCAGGGTTCGCCATCGATCTGCATCGGCAGCCGCCGGGACGTCCTGTTAAAAGAGAGCAGGGGGACGGGCAGGGGGGGTGGGGGCAGGGCAAAGAGAGGGAGAGGGTGGGAGGTTGTGAAGGTCAGATCACACACACCTCTGAGGCATGAGAGGCCTGTTCACACTGTCCCAGGACAGGGTCAAACACTGCACCCTTTGTTCCCATGAGACTCATTCCCAGACAGGCCCCCACTGTTTAAACTCACAGCCCCACTGTACATACACACACATGCATGCACAGACACACACGCACACATCACATACGCTTAAAGTTGGTTTAAGTCTTTCATGCATGCCTCTCCAGCTAGAGCAACACGGTATGGGAGAATGACTGTGATGAATGCTCTTTTAATTCTGGTCTAGGAAAATATTAGGGCGGTTTGCTGAACAAGTGAGAGAACAACTTGTGAATGTAACTTCTTTTGGTACTGTAACTGGTCCACTTTGGATGGTAAATACTCGGAACCTCGCAAAAGTAACCGCAACATCTTTTCAGACACAACTCTGTCAGAAAGAAAAAGTGGTCAGAAGGTCTTGGGTCAGTCAAACAGATGTTGTTAGGTTGGTTTCTACTCAGTTCCAACATCCAACAGCTCTCTCAATATGTAGCTCTGATACATAATTTATTAAGATACACCCTTTAAAGGCACAACACACTCAGGAAATACATTTTTGATCATGCATGTATAGAATAGAGATGTTTCAGTTCAGCTTCCAGTTGGTTTACCAGAAGGAGGAAGGAGAGAGGGGAGGACGAAGGTGAGAGTGGAGGACGAGATCAGAAAGCGCCTGATGGCAGGAGGTTGGATTAAATGTGAGAAAAGATGAAGGTAAGCAGCTGAGAAACAGGAGGTTCTGACCTGATGGTGACGTTAGCGCATTGAGCCAGTCTGCGCCCTGCGCTCTTCAGTCCTGTGTAGATCTGACCCATCTCGATCGCCCCTTCCAGGCCAACCACCTCCAACAGCTGGTCACTGAAGTCTGGACAAGACACAGACAGGTTTATACTGTAGACATTCAGACCAATATGGCACAAAGTTATAAATAAAGTCAACAGATGTTTCAACTGCTGAAGCTTCACATTCAGTCCAGGGATTTGGTGCTTTCAGTTTTGCCTCAATGAACCGGTGAAGTGGTTGTTAGTCAGTGGGAGGCTGTAACGAATGATGAGCAGGACTGCATGTATCAAATTATGAAAAATAAGAGCGGTACTAAAGGAAACTGACATGGTGAGTGATGCAGCTCCGGGGCTTCAACCGCCGCAGAACGGATGTCACAACATAAAAATGATAGCATGTTCCTTGCCATCCATAACTAAATGACAAAGGAAAGAAAAATCACAAAGACAACAATCTGAAGGACAAGGTCTGGCGTAGTGTCACCACGCAACAAGACCATCAGGATAGTGTGCAGCGAATGTAACATTAACATGAGAGGCAGCCTGTGTAGGTTTTCATCTGGTACCGACACAGACTCCACAAAAGAACAAACATCAGTCACATACATTATATGAGTTACAGTGGTAATTTATTCACACCAAATTAGTCCAGTGGAGTAGTAATTATGCTTTTCGGATTAGCACAAAGAAAATGCTAGATGGCTTATATTTATAAACCATCTAAATCTCATAATGTCCGAGTTGAATGTAATGTTGTTCACAAAGAAAAATAATCAAGCAGGTGTTTTGTTGGTACTTGAACATGTCTGGTTATTGTAGACCATCTGTTATTCTGTAGAGAGACACAGTTTGTCTGCAGAAAGACAAAACAGAACAGAGGGAATTTATTTTCTTCGCTACCTTTTGTTGAGGGTTTGTACATCAGTTTTTGTTTTACATCTTATTTCTGTGATTTTGAGAATTTTATATTAGTGTACTACTACAGTGGTGAAGCCTACAGTACTACCCTTTGAACATAATCAGGTTGATTAACATCCATACTACAGTGTGTGATGTCCGTCCAATTAAGGTTTCAAAAATAATCATCCAACATCACACTCATCACACGGACTGAAATTACTACAACTTCCTTCAGTAACAGTTTGCTTACTGTGAATGTATGTAGCAAGTAATGTTGTGAATTTAACTGCAAAACAACTGTTCACTTTAACCTTTAGAGCCCATTTAGCTCAGTTTTTGTATGTGCACATAATGCCTGTATTTTCTTGTTGTGTCTGAAGAACAGAGAATGACAAATACATTTGTATGCTCATTTCAATCCTGCAAAAACAACAAAACTAAAATAGTAAAATAGCTAAAAATTGCAATAAAGCTAGGTACAACAAACCCAGCCCCTCTCACATATTGTAGCTTAGCACAGATTTGATATCATGTCTATGTGTATGCTGATGTCAGCATACCAATTGCCACTATATATGTGCCAAGTATGAAGTAAATTGAATCCAAATTGATGTTTTTATAGACATGTGAAATTTCGCCCATTATAAGTAAATGGAAAAAAAAAAAGATTTTAAAAATTCATAAAAAAAATAGAACTTTAACCTACAGTTTCCCAAAATTTTATAGGATCTATTCTGGGTCACTGGCAATCTATATACCAAATTTGGTATAAATTCAACCAATAGTTTTGCTATTAGAGCATAAATAAACAAACAAAGAAACTGAGCCAAAAACAATACCCCTTGCCTCCCCTTCAGGGGGCGGAGTAAAAAAAGCAGACATGATACACATACTATGTAAGTACTTCAGTGCTTCACTTGAGTCTTGTACTTGAAGGAAACAATTCATATTCAGATCGAATAGGATGTTGATGGTCTGGTGTCATTTTTGAAACTAAAAACAAGTAAACTTCATTTCTATTGCATATTTAGAGATAAAAACACAAAATGCTTAACGATAAATGTAATAAGAGTGGCACAAGACACAAAGTAGGCCATAGTGTTATTATTATTAGTGTGGGCATCGCTTGAAGCACTCATTTGTAAAGCACTCAATCAAAAATTAAACATGGAGCTAAATCCCCCAATCACGGGCCCTGAATATCATTACCTGTGACAGTAATGTTTTGTGAAATGTAAATATCTTTGTTACACTCTTCTGTTAGCGCTGTGTAGAATTTTCCATATACGTGACATTACAAATTGTACTTTTTAATCATATCATTATTGCACTTGTGAGATTATTATGGATGAGGTGTACAATTTTTTTTTTAGTTTTATACAATTTGTTATATTGTTAAAACTAAACAGCTTTTTTTTGTTTGCTCTTTATTTTTTCACTCAGCCTTTTTTTCATTGTGACTGTGTAGACACTGTTCTGCGTGGGTAAACTCTCGCAGCCATTTCTGGATTCCCTACAACTATTTTCATCCACCAAACGCCTTCTCACCTTCACTTCTTTTTTTAACTTTTCCCCGACACACATGAGATCATGTTACCTCTTTCACCTTGTTCAATAAAATGAAAGACAACAGAACACAGATTGTTTTTTCATCATTCTGTACAAATCATTCCGCCTCTTTTTTACTCATTTCCTCAATGGATTTCCATCTGTTCGAAAAGTGTGATTCTTAAAAAGTCAATATTTACAGACAGGACCTTAAAGGTTACCTCTGATATCATATGACATTTCAGTTTGCTCATAAATAACATTACATTATTGAGAAATTATGCATTTGTATGGCCATAAACCGCTTCACAGGTTTTACAAATGCTTTAGAGAAATGAATTATTAGAGAGAATCCTGAGAAACATTTCATCTTCACAGCCGGTATGATAATTTGTGAGCTGTTAGAATTAAATCTTGTAGTCGCTTATACAACTGTGGTGGCGAAAACTACACTAATTGTGGTTGGATGCAAACTGCAAACAGAACATGTTAGCTTGATTTTAATATTGATAATTATTATTTGTTACTTGTAAGTTTTTGTTACTAGAGCTTTTAATTATCAAACGCTGCCTCAGTTGTCCATTCCTTACATTTAGATTAGCATGGTGATAGTTAAAAGTAAGGTAGGACATGTTTTCCTTGAGCATTTTTTTTTTTTTTTACTATATTGCTTGAAATCCTCTTCACATCCCAAATGCAACCCATAAAATAAATGGTCTAACACACACACACGCACACAAAAGAGTCACCTATAGAATGAACAGGACTGAAAAAACATCATCCAATCATTTTTAACCAGCCCATCAAAATGATTGAATGGTGATATGTCTGGGATATGGGAGGGGGGACAGCAAGCCCTTCAACCTTATGAACCCTTGAGAACAAGTATTGCGCATTCCGGTACTCTGGAGGCGTGGTTTTGGAGGAAGATTGAAGAAAGGGGTTTGGACTTTTGAATTGTGCATTTCTAAAATGCAGCTTGCTCGAACCGTTTTTCCAGGATCTTGCCCCGACCTTTAACACACTGTTAATAATTCTGTTTTCAGACGCATTAATATTTTCATTCTTATTGATCCACTTCAGTAATCAGCTCCCACTAGGTACAGTGATGACATACTGAGTCCCAGTCACACTTAAGAATAAATGACATTATCACCGGCAACAATATATTAATCCAACTTCACGGGCAAAAACGTGCTTTTCATTTAGGCAGACAACATTCCCAGTCTGTACGGAAACACCACAACTATATTTGTGTCTTAATTCAGTGCTGCTCAGCTTTGCAGTATCTCAGGAGTTAGATAAGATCCCAGTCTAGACACATATGGAGACTAACACACCTTTTTGACTTAATGTGTCTGCTTTGGTGCAGCAGCGGAAAAAAGACAGACTCCCAGAGAACCGGTCAAACTGTTCCCCGAGGGTCTCGCTGCTCAATTCAGCCCAGACAAGCTCCGACTGGTGGAGCTGCCTGTTGTGACTAGAACCATAGGCAGTCTGTCTGTCCGTCTGCCTGTCTGTCTGCTACAGTGTAAATAACGTAAATAATTTGCCAATGTCATCAGACCTCCCTCACCCCGTTGGCTTTGTTTCAAATCGCAAACAGGAAGCTGTTGTGCGCTCTGGCTCTGTGTTGCCTCAGACAATGCCACTTTTTAAAGATTCAACTTGCATTAAAAAAAATGGATGACAGCGATGTGACATTAACCGCCTGTTACCTCCGCTCATGTTTCAAATGCTGAAACCATTTTCTACACTCATTTAGAAAATTAATAGTTACTCTTCTAAAGTTGGAGCTTGTGAATGACTGATTTCGTCACATATATTGTGTTGAAACGTGTACAAATCCATGCCTGAGTATGCCTGGCATTTAAAAACAGCCTCCATTTCGTGCATAGCTTCATAGATGATCGAGGTTTGTATGTACAAGTGTTCGGTGCTGAGTCACTGGCTCTCTTTAATATTTCAGATGACAATATGAAAGAAAATGTCAGAGCACGAACATTTTAAAACCATTCAATGGATGTACCAAGACGTTAATGCTCAGGGGCAAATTCATTAATACAAAAGTACTTATGATGAACAAAACACAATGAGAGATGATTCAGAAGATGTTAATCCACACATTAGTAAGATAGAGTGAAGGAAGTGCTACTTGTATAGGCAGAATTCCAAAACTAATACTGCTGTAAAACTGTAGGGATTAAATGATACTGAAAGATACGTATAAAAGTACCTTCAGCTGTGGTACAAAAATGCAAAACATGCTCCTAAACAGCTGTAAAACTGTTAAGGATTTGTTTCCTACATTTCTATGTCTTATAATAAAAGCTA
Organism: Maxillicosta whitleyi; assembly: GCA_029822895.1. Lineage (NCBI taxonomy): Eukaryota > Metazoa > Chordata > Actinopteri > Perciformes > Neosebastidae > Maxillicosta > Maxillicosta whitleyi. The sequence continues at coordinate 21,876,003 of JAPSES010000219.1, forward strand.
TAATGAACAGTAATAATAATAATAATAATAATACATCAAACTTATATAGCGCTTTTTTGGACACTCAAAGACGCTTCACATTAAGAAGAACAAAGAGAACAGAAAAACAATTACAATTAGTAGACAAGTAGCCACTTACAGTAGACAAGGATTAGCAGTTATACTTCGGATCACTATTTGAGTCTTTTTATACTGATTTAATAGTTTGGTTTTCAAAGATTAAATTCATCTGAATCCTCTATTTCTGCGGAAATGTTTGTGTGTTAACTCAACAAAACCTGTAATACAATGATAATAATATATAAACAAGTGGTGCCACGCACAACAACCCCGCCCCCCTCACAGATTGTGCCTTATTTTGGCATCGATCCAGCTGTGTGTGGTGATGTCAGCATATCAATTGCCTCTATATAAAATTAAAGCAAAATTTATGTTTTTATGGATGTGAAATTTTGTCCATTGTAAGTAAATGGGAGAAAAAAATAGATTCTAAAAAATCATAAGAAAAACTGGAATTTTGACCTACTGTTCCAAAAATGTACTAAGTTCTATTCTGGGTCATTGAAAATCTGTAAATCAAATATGGCATGAATTCAAGCAATATTTTTGCTGATAAACAAACAATCAAACCGAACAAAAAACAATATCCATTACTGCCCCTTCAGGGGGCGGGGAAATAATACATATAAAAATATAATAATATAAAACGCCTGCCATCTGCAAGTTGGAATAATCCCCTCAAATTCTCAGAAAAGGAAAGAAATATGACCTCACTTTACTCAATGGCTGCTAAAGACCTGATCACATGTTCATTATCCTGTATCAAATGCAGAAATGATGTGTTAAGACCACATGATACTGCACAGGCACAATGACACATATTCACCATATGCATCCCATCATTTCTGCCGAGCTTTCCAGGAAATAATTATAATAGGATTTGGCATCCATTAGAAAAAAAAAACTGGACAGTTGGGAGACTAAGGGATCAAGATGGGTGAATAGTGACACAATAAAGACACATGACAGATGGGAAATAAAAGCGTTTGATGTAAAGATGCAGAAGGCTGCAGTTTGTCTTTTACTGCGGTTCAAGTGCTACGATAAAACAAGTGGAGGTAAAAACTGCCTCTGAACGTTGATGCGTCTTATTTTAGGATTTTAATACAGCACTATTCATATATCCCTTTCCTGTTGTACTATAAAATATAGAAACCCCCTCCTTCGCATACCCACATATACACCTCTGCTTCCTCCGTCTACCAAAAATGGGCATGCCGTCCTGCCCGTGTCCCAGTATGAGAGCCTGATGGCAGAATAGCCCACTGTGCTGATTCGCACCTCACTGATGATTCCCGCCTCATCAGATCTCTGTGCTTTTGACTCTCAGGCAACCAGCGCTGTTACTTCTCAGCGAGGTAGAGCTAAGAATAGAATAGAACAGTCTCTTATATAACACAGCCATGGTGCATTATGGGATGGGATGGCACTGCTCTGCCAAACAGCGGGCAGCTAGAATCGTTACTGCTGTGCGGCACTATTTTCTGTGCTGTGCGGGCAATCTGAACTCCCTGAAACCTGATTCTGTATTTTAAACATTGCACTTCATGCAGTGACTTGTGAGAATCTCTCCCTTGTAAACACATTATTCAGAATGGGTTTATTCTGCTAAAATGATGCAGTATCGGTAAAAAAAATCCCACATCTGACTCTCAACACATTTACTTGTGCTTGTGACCTATATGTCAGACTATAAACCGTGTCTAAATACAAAGAGGTCAGGAACATGTAGTCTTAAATATGACATAAAAAGTAAATATTTCCAGAAAAACAGCATATTGGCTCATCATTAGTCACTATTACAATTACTGTAGACTACAAATGTTACATTAGTGATATTTTATATTGAAGTTTATATATGAACTAATTGCTTATTATCATACACTTATTTAGCCCACACTTTTTCTGCATGACCTTACTGTTCACTTCCATAATCAGAAAGATTAAAATATAAGTGAAATAGCTCTGATGTATAATTGGAAGTAAATAAATAAATAAATAAATGCATAAACAAACACTTTTCCTCCAGCAGGAAGAAATATTAAAAACCATACAATACATTAGGACATATTAATCCCTTATTCTACATGTCTTTATCTTTTGCTTCAATCATCACAGCTATAAAACCAGAAATACAACTGAAAACGTGTATAATCAGTCATTTCATATTGTCTAGTGGAAAAAATTGTTGTCTTATTCCTGATGACTTGTATTATATTTTAATGGATCCTGCCTGCAACTCATAATTAATGTGCAACTTCATTACTTACTATCAATAACCAATAATTAAGGCGTTAATAATGCAGCAGTTGTAGAATATGAACATGCACCATAAGGTATCATCAGTATGTGCTTTATAATGGTTAATATGCTACCAATGTCTATACAGATAAGGAACTAGTTAAAAGTGACGTGTACTTTAATAGTAAATGTTTACTAAATGCTACATGAAATACTTCAGGACTAATACAGCTAAATGTTCATTTGTATGACTTCATTGTTGGTTTTTGTCCTGACAACATTAAATTTCCTCAGACTCCTCCTTTAACTAAGCGCTGCGTTATTTTTAACAATCCTACAATTAGAAACTGAAAGATGAACCGTAAATTCCCCTGAGGAATAGCTGCAGTTTTTATTGTGTATCAGTTTGAGGTGTCGGGCTATAATTATAGGCAGGCATATTTGTGTATCCTTCCTCCACCCACTTGCCCTCCCTCCCTAACTCCCTCCCTCGCTGGCCGGGCTGTTATTGTCTCAGGGTGGTCCGAGTCATGGCAGATGGTCAAAAGGAACTGCAGCTCACCTCGCCAGCCCCAACGGAGGTAAAGGTACGGGGGAGAGCACTTGGCCATTTGACAAAGAACACAATATGTTATTATGATACAGTACAAAAATACACCACACACCATGGCACTACATTTTTACACGGATTGTAAGCAGCCAAAAGGTCCAGAAACAAATGGTCATGGGAATTTTGTCAATAAGGGAACAACAAACACATAACTAATAAAGATAATGAGCAAACAGACTTTAGTTTCAGTTAAGTTATATTATTAGTTTTGGCTGCTTTGCTCAATAAAGGTTTATTTTTAAGGCTGTTTTTAATGAATGTTTATTCATTGTGCGTTCGACCTGATCATGTATGTGTTTGATATTTTTACAGTGTGACTTAAGTTTGATCTGTTTGTTTGCCCTTTGGTGATATTATATTAAAAAAAAAAATCTCAAACTTTCCCCACCACTTGATGGGTCAGAAGTGCTGTCATTCATTAACTCTGAGTAAATGTTTTACTGAAAGGTCATCCACTCTCCCACCATCTACTGAGAGCAATCATCAGCTTCGTACGACAACTATTTCTAGACACACGGATCAGCGGGGGTGAATCAAAGTAATTATAGTCTGATGTTTTCTGTTGTGTGAGAAAAAAAACAATACGCACTCTCTGGGTGCGAACAGTCCCAAAATAGTCTTCTTCACTTTGTGTCACAGTTTGACTAATGTTGGGGAGGGCGAGCTCAAAAAAAAAAGAGAAGGAGGAAAAACAGAAGCCAAGGTGAGAAGAAAGCAAAGAGTTTAATAGGAAAAGAGCAGGACAAAAGAAAACAAATGAGTCATGAAGGGAAAAGGCAAGGATGCAACTCAACTGCAACTCCACCACCTTTAGAATGTGTGTTTCTAATACTCACTGAAAATTGCTCAATGGAACAAGTGCTCCAACTACACTAAGTGGTGATGAGTTTTTTTACTTTACCTTCACAAAATCCCATCATCTGACAACATTATGTAATGATATATATTTTCACTCCATTATATTACAATAATAGGACACATATTGTAATAAAAAATGTAATATAAAGTGAGGTGGATGAATAAAATAATAGCATAAATACCTATAAATATACCAAAAAATATGAATAACCCGAACATCCACTAACAACCTGAAATTTCTAAAGAAAAATAAGTGCAATTTTAACAATATTATGCTTCAGCGTGTCATAAAAATTACATTAAAACTTATAGATCACAGTAGATCTACAAAAGCACAAAACATTTATAGCATGCGTCTGGAACTGAACAATATAACAGTTAATATACCATTAACTGACAGTTAATATACCATCAGTAGATACTTTGGGTCATTGGTGGTGGTTTATGCCTTTAAGGGTAAACTTTACTGGAAATAAGGTTTTTATATAATTATTATTATTTCTAAAAATGTATTTATATTATTATACATATTTATAATGGATTAATTTAAATGTTATTTTAGATATTTAATACATTTTTTCTAGGTTGACCTTTGACCAATGTGTGAGATAAATAAACTACAATGAATTTCACATTTCATTGCTACCAAAGGTGCTAGGCTAAAAAATGATTTGATTTTATATTTCAGTATTTTTTTTAATGGAATATGAAATGAATATTATTATGAAAATGTATCATAATTTTTTTTGATGATTAGTACATATGGACATTATTACATAATTATATGAAACATTTTGTCAAGTTACTTCATAATGCAGCGTTTTTACACAGAAACATCTCCAACTCTGAAACAACCACATTTCATTGACTGCATTTAACACAAAAGAAATAGGAAATGCTTCGAGAAGTAGCCAGCCCACCGTTTGGAGGTTTTGTATTGGCGCCTTAGATGTGCCGAAAAACAGGCCCCATACAGATGCATGAAGGTGGAGGTTTTGCATTAAATACTTATAAAATATACATATAAATACAAATAAAACATAAAGTAGATGTGAACGTAGCTATCCATATTAAAAATGTCAAAGAAAAAGATGTGTTTAGGTTTCATCTAACACCATAAAACAACGAAAACACAGGACTGGTATTCACCTTCACTGAATGGACTGGACTGAATAAGGGCAAATAATTTCATCGTGCTCATGACGTCCTCCAAGCTGCAACTACACACTGAGAATGGAGTGTTTTTAACAAAGATACATCTTGATGTGTGGCATTTCCTTTTGTAGTCCTTTTAATACCATAGCACACTTCCTCATGTGCACAACAAAACAGCTCCTCTCTTGACACTATTTGACAATAGCATTGTTGCTGTGTACTGTGCACAGTGAGTGTAATTCATTTAAAGATGTAGTAATGTCTATTTCAGTGTTTGGAGTCAAACCCATTCCAAACACTGGTTTAAATTAGCATAAGCAGCAGCAGCAGCATAAAAATTAAAGACAACTCTCTAACTCTCTCATGTATCACTGCTCATCACTGTATGCTTATGGCCAATGTTTCAAACCTACATTTTATCTCATAGGCCTATGTTACATACTATTCACTGCACTGATAGTATAAAGTCTGCAGCAGGAAGCTCGAGAAATTTGAAGCAAGAGCAAAAAGGAAATAAACAGGGGAGGGGAGAGATGGTACATAGATAAAAGCTGAAGAGGAGCTCAGTCTCTGCACGTGAATCCTGTTCCTGCATTTTTGTGCTTTCCTCTGCTCTTCAGACTGCCAAAGATGACATGTAAAACCTTTACTAGTTCAGTTTAAAGTTTTCCTCTTTCTTAAGCTGAATAAACTCTTTAAAACCAACTGGATTCAGTTGGATGTGAAGCTGAAAATATGCCTGTTTAACATTTGAGTTGGTGGTCATCCTTAAGGATCTACAGCAGTAAAATGTGATATATACATTAAATACTGCACTAAAAATAACACCTAACATAATGTATATATGTGCAACAATGATGAGGACTGCTGCTAACAAATATTACTTTTACTTTTCTTATTTTAAGTGTATTTTGATGATAATTTTACTTAAAGGTAAACTATTTCTTACTTGTGTTTTTGATCATCAGTCCTCATCAGTAGGAAAAATGTAGTGAACTAGTACATATATTAGTAATTGTAAATAAATGGTATTTTGTAATGTGTCTGAGGCACACACAAACATATTAAAACCATATCATAGCTGCTAAAAATGTTCCGTAAAAAGCCAAAAGACCCAAATTTACAAAAATTGTCAAGGAATTTTCTTGATTTATACACATAATTCTTTTTTTTTTTTTTTTTTTAGATTTTTACTGCCTCTTCCATCATCAAAATGATGTTTAATAAAATATATGCTTTTACCTTTTCTTTATCTGATGTGTTTTTATGATATTTTGTCTTATGTCTTCACAAGGCCTCCATTTTTATGGCTTTGCTGAGATCAGCTTTTAAAAAACTCTTCCAGAGTAAACTGTTGATGATGAATTCACATATAATAAAACGTGAGTATTACTGTCAAGAGGTTTTACTATGACAATTGCTGACCCAATAAAAGCAACAATGAGCTCCATTCTAGGTCCATGAGTTTGGGAAATACAGTCTATAGGAAAATTATAAAATGAGATACAGCAGAAGAACCCTCCTCCTGCTATTGTGTGTCCTGTGTGTTTCTTCTTTGTGTTAGGTAACAAACTGGGTCTATGTGCAAACTTTACCCAGTGTTTTCTCTCTGACAGAACTGCACCACCATTTGAGTGTTGCAGAAAGAGAGAAGCAGGATGATGCAGATTTGCATTTTAATATATATATATTATTCTGTCCACAAACATTGTGAAGCATTTAATGGGTAGTAGATGAAACTAATTACTCAAAAGTCCATGTCAAGAACATAATAATATACCGCCACACACATCTAGACATTCAAAAGTTTGATTATAATTGTTAAGTACTATATATGAATTTTAGATACTTCACCTTTATGTAGTATTTTCACATTATGACATTAGCAAATGATCTGCAAATTAATTTTAGTTGTTTTTGCACCTTGTTAAGCTCAGCTACAAAGAATGAAACAGAAGGAAATGCAACGTGTACTAGTACACATTCAGTCTGCAAACAGTATCTAAATTCCATAAGTTTGGAATAACTTTTTTAATGGATATGCAGTGCATATGAGGTGTTTATTGACTGTTTGCGTGTCTGCCCCACTTGTTGTTTGTGTCCATACAGAACAGAAACCAGGGCAGGACAGTGACTCACTGGCCTAAAGTTTCATCACAGGGCTTTAAAATGCCCTGGGCTTCTTTCACTCTGGGTAACCCTGACTGATTACATTATCTACAGCTAATGGGTTTAAAAGATTTTGTTTATTGCACCAGAGAAATTTGCTGCCATACACGATTAGATATATGATAAACATGAAAGCACACGTATAGCATACTAGCAAAAGCATGCATTCAGACAGATGTTGTTGAAATACACCATTACCATTATTTTCTGAGCACTGTTTCCAAATAGCATCAGTAATATATGCTAATTTAGTAAACAGTCAATCCTGAGGGTTGACTCAGATTTCCTACAAACACGCTTTAAACACACAGAAAGTGACGCACAGAGTCACGCCAGATATGTTAATAAGATTGTTACACATGTAGCTGATGGCACATGTCATTTACTGGACACATAAAACCATTCAAATATATTGTGATAGATATTAGGGCAGGATGCCTTCTTATTTACAAATTCAGCCTAGCAAGAAGAACCCAAAATCCTGGTGCATTTGAGTACAACATGAAAGTAGCAGGATCTATGTTTTCTTTTTCTAATCAAACTGTAATGAGATAAGGAAAAATCCATTCAAGAGAGGACAATTTGTTGGTCTTCACCTCTTTAAGAGGCTACTTAAGGATTATTGCTCGGATTTAGGTCAAGAATTAAGATCAGGCCAAAGATTTACAACATGAATGAAGTCAGCGGCTGCAAAGGCTTTCACCCTTACACTAATACAAAGGTGTGTGTGCTTGTGAGCATGATGCAGTGTGTCTATAATTACCTGAGTTTACCGACTAAAAGTGTCTTGTGGCGTCAGAACTCACCTCAAAGCTGTTCATGTAATGAAACTTACGGAAGATACAAAATACTGTGTTACTGCGTTAGGAATAGAATTTTGAGGTATTTACCTTTTATGGAAGTATTTATTTTTCTGACCGCTGCTCCTTAATTTAGAAAAGAATTATTGATTATTTTTTATTTTACATTACTTTATGTCTTTGGGACAATAGCACATCACACACAAGATGTAACAATGTGAAAACAACAAAAATGGAGTCTAGGTTGTAGAAAAAAAGTGGTTATAATGATCCTCAAGTGCTCAAACTGAGAACTGACTGACACATTCTATTGAGCTTTGCACTTACAGGAGTATTTGTAACATTTAGTGACATCTAGTGGGGAAGTTGCAGTTTGTAACCAGCCAAATCCCCCCCCCCCACACACACACACCTCTAATGGTGGCCGCAAAACTGACAAAAGTCCTTGTTACACCCAGTGTTTTATTAAGTCTACAAATGCACTATGGTGACACTCCTATAAAAGGTTAGTTCAAAGATAATTCAGTCATTCATTTGCTGAAACACTTAGTTTCTATGGTAACAGGATGTTGGAGTGTATACGTGCCACCAGTTCATTATACAGCTGACATATACAGATGAACAACCACTCACTCTCACATTCACACTTACAGGCCACTTAGATTGACCACTGAACCTATTAATGATCATGTCTTTGTTTGGTGGGATGAAGCTGAGTTACCTGAAGAGAACCCACAGAGACAAGGGGAGAACATGCAAACTCTACATAGACAAGTCCACACTTCAAAGATAATTAAAATCAACAGTATTGTCTTTCCTTGTGATCATATGCTGGTGAAAGCACACATATGGGAATATTGCATTTCTGCATTTAGGCCCTCTTACATCTTACACATCAGACCATTTCATTTATTTTCAGTAAATTCTTAATCATTTTGTGTGGATTTTTTTTTCAGAGGTTATATGTGGTAAGTCTGTCATATACTGGAATTGGAAAACAAATAATATAAAAGTGCGGGTTGTCTAAAGTTTTCATGATATATTACAAAGTCATATGTGTAGGTTTACATATACTTCTTTATTTACTACATCAGATGGAACGTGAAAAGTGAATGTATTCAAATGTACAGACAGTGTTTTGAAGTCCAACTGTTATTCAGAGACATTCCCTTTGAGTAAAAACCAATCTGTCACTAATTCTTTGGAAATGACCCCATAAACTTGTACGATTGACTTAATTTTTCTCCATTGGTGAATTTTCGCTGCTTTTATTCTGGAAGCAATAATGGTATAATCTTCACATTCAGTTTCAATAAAAACAGCTGGTATAAATGTTCTTCAAATGTGTAATTATTCATTTTAATCACATTTTAGAGCTTTTGCTTCTGCTCAAATGAACCCTTTGTTTTCTGTGTTTTTCTTTACACATGCATCTTCATGTCTCCTTGAATAAAGACAGCGTGTCTGCCTCCGATTATGAATGATCGTTATTTATTTCAGTACTTTTAGAGATTTATTTAGAGAGTATCAAGAGAGTGGCAGTTGTAGGGATAAGAGGATTTCCAGCAGAGATATGCAACTGTAACAGAAAACAACACACTCTTCCATTTCCAACAAAGTAAGTAGTTTGTTGGAGATAACAATTACAATCATCCACCATTACAGTTTCTAGTTGATAATTCTTTAGCTGTGAAAGGGGGTTGCATTTTTGAGAAGTATGACTCAATGCAAATTTCTTGCACAGCTGGTAGACTGTGATTAGAAACTGACTGCCAAACAGTTCCAAGTAATGCAACGAGAGCATAATTGCAGCCTGAATCCAGAAATTGACTTTCATCATACATATCTGATGCATAAATAAAGTATGATGGAATTCACACAGGAAAGATGGACGCTCTTGGAAAAGAGATTTTTAATCTCAATGAGGTTTTCCTGATAAAGGTAAAATTTTAAAAAAATGATGAAAATTATTCAATAGAAAGACAACTGAAACTTAAAACTCTACAAAAGGAGAATGAGAGCAAAGAATTTCATGACCGTAACATGCATGCATGTAAAAAGAGCTTAAAGCTGCTCTGTTATTTTTACAGTACACTCAAGTGGTGATATCTGAGTGTATTACTCATCACTTTATAGTTGCTAATTAAAGTTACGTAAAAACAAAACAAAACAAAAAAACAAACGTGGGAAACTGTTGGCCATTATAACCAGCTTTCTATCATCCGGTCTGAAGGACTTTTATACTGATAAGAGGAGAAGACAATTATGCACTTCTGTTTCATGACAAAATCCAAAAGAAAAAACTACAAAAAACAAGAGTTTCTCATTCCCTTATGTCCAACTGCATATTTAACAGATTAGCCAAGCACTGTTAACTTGTCCTAACCAATTTTTAATGTATTATTCCCACCAATGATTGATTTTAGGTCCAAATTCCTCTCATAAAAAAACATTTTCTACTTGTATACATGCACCACACTTGTATAAAAAGGTATAAACCTAGACTGCAAATACAAATCCTACTGAAGGTGACTGACATGAATCATTTTGGTCGCTTCCGTTGCTTAAACTACAGTTTCTTTCTTCTTTCCTCTAGTTTCCTCCTTTCTTTGCCTCTTTATTGACTCTGGTTTCTACTTCAGTGTTGCATTGAGATCTCCATGGAAACAAGCTTCATTTTACTCAGATATAGAAGTGAAAGAGACAGAAATGTGTTGAATTCTGAAAACCTTGGTGAAAAACATGATAAGGAGGTTTCATTCCTTAAATTTGTGACTGTAAGAGGCCACAATCTCATTAAGTTACATGATAACTAAAGTGGTTTTTATTAGTTTTATACTTGTGTTAGTCACACTGTCAAAAAAAAGGATCTTATTTGATGAGAAACTCACTGTTCAAAGATGGTGTTCATATCTTGATGTTATTGCCCTCAACACAGAAAAAAAAGGTAGTGGAAGTTTTTTGGGGCTATTACCCTCTGACAAGGAGGTCATATGATCATTCTGTCTGTCTGTCTTTGTAGCAGACATGGAAGACTTGCACATACCTACACTAGTGATTTGTGTTGAAATGTGTGTTTTTCTGGGAGCTGGTTGAAGTTAGCTGATTGCATTTCTGCAATTTGGCAAACTTTTGTTGCTGCTGTGGAGAAGGAGGGGGGAGGTAATGAAGAAATTAAGAGTGGGTGTAAAGATTTTCCTCTACATGTAAATCTGAGTACTGTTGCTCTTACCTTGTTAGTGTTTTGATAATATAAGGTTAAACTATCGGCTTCAGTGGGGTCTGTACTCTTTGCCAGTTCTATCAAAGATATCACTGCCATCTTTTTTGTCATCTTTTATCTTGGAGAGCTAAAAACTAAACAGTGTATACCTTGTTTAACACCCAATGACAAATCTTCAAATAAACCTAATACTGATATAGATAAAGAATTGTTAATTGGATGAGATAAGAAATATTGTATGGGAAATATATAGATCACATAGAGCAAAAATATATATATTCTTGCTTCTTATTCTAGTTTATCTTTTGAAATGACGTGTCCTCCTTTATGTCCTTTTTGTGTTGTCATTTGACTCACCTTGGCTGCAAAACTTAAGCTCTTTGGCGTCTGTGACCGTGCTTGATGGCATCCTATCTGGAACTTTCTTGCTCATTCGGTTGTAATTCCTCCTCTTCTTTGTCTCGCCCCACAGGTTGGAGCCGCCGTGCATGCTGGGAATGTTGAGCACAGCGATGCCCTCCAAGGAGGTGTTGCTGAGGTCTAAGATGATCCCATCACACTGAAGGAAAAAGACAGAATAGAATAAAAGACAACAGAATAGAATAAAAATACGACTGTGGGGTAATGGTAATCAGTTCAACAAAAGCTACTTTAGAACATAGACAGATCTCAGATATGATTCATGTTCTGATATATCATACTCGCACTGTCAATATTTAATTACTCGCAACACATTCATTGTCGGAAACTAGTTATATGTAAAATGTTGTTATTAATAATCAAGATATTGGTGATTATGATTGTGATAATGTTAAGTTTACTGGGAAATGCATCTTAATATGATGACTCTGGCCATTATCCTTCAATGCTGTCTTTTCTAAATGCAGGATGCAAAATGGAAATGAATGATTTCAAATACGATAGAAGAGCGTTGTGTTTAATTTAACAAATAATCACTTTAAAAAATCATAAGAAATGTAGATATAGATAACACAAAATGGAAAAAATGGAAAAAATTAAAAAGACAAAAGTGACGCAAAAGATACCGCGAGACAAAAGGCAATTAAATCTAACACACAATGAGATGAAACAACATCCAAAAAAAGACACAACAAAACAGCTGTAAAAGAGTATTGGGGCCAATATTTATCTAAGAACCACTGTTGTAATACATGATGATTAAGGAATCAGACCTTTCACAAAATTATTGATATGAAAATGACTGGGTTGATTTATACATATTTTATTAAGAGTCAGATCAGTTCTATGGATCGAAATATATAAACTCAAACAATCTCAATCTCAAGTATCTCATGACTGTAATGTGGTGTTACACTATTGTGCTTATTGAACATTGCATGTGCAAAATAGCAAATAAATCCAATGAAATCAAATGTAATGTATTACATATTAAAATTAAAGTGGTTAATTACTCATTAGATTTTTAATGACAAATATGCAACCTGTTTTACAAAGGGTAACCTCCCAAACACTGAGTCATTTTACCAGACTTTTTTGGTTCATTCATTTTAATAAGATTTATTATGCATGGTGTCCATCTGTGCTGCGATATACAGTTGAAAATGTACTCTAGTGTTGTTCTTTTTTCAGTTTGCTTCATTGTGATGGTTGAATAATGAGTTCATATATGAGGGCAGACGTCGTAACTTTTCATTTCTCTTGTTGCGCTTTAATTAAGCGCTGTTGTCTTGTATCACTTCTGATTAAACCAGTAAGTAATGATTCTATAATAAGGTTAGGTTTATCTGATCAGCAACCTACTGAGTACACTACAAATTAAACTATCCTCAGACTTTAACTGTATATATGCTCTTTCAGGTACTGGTGTTACTACTGACCTAACAGATGTGAGTCTGGTACTGTGTCTGATTCAGTGTTAGCAGTTCTGCAATGACAGTCATCTGACTTTAATCGTGAATGTGTGCAAGTCATGCTTCTCTGAGTGGTAGCAATGTCAGCATCTTTTTTTTTGTGCATTTAGATGGAAGAGTTGTTTTGCAATCAACAAATTGAGGAAGATTTCAGGCAGATTCATTAAAGCAGTGATATTTAGCTTTTTTTTAATGGAATGATTCACTTTAAAACATTTCCCTGTGGTCTACATAAACTGTAAATGTTCTGCTTGGGTCTGAAGTCTTTATTAATCCAACTCCACAGGTCCATCTTCAATGCTATTTCTGAGTAATGACACCAGAAAGGTTGTTTTGAGCGCTGGCCCTTTAAAAGCACACGAGTCACCTCATAGCCCACCCCCTTCAGGTTGTTGACCGTGCTGCTCTGTCCTGTTCAACCACAACTGAACATTTTAGGTAATCGGCTCAAAGTTTGGACATATTTTCAGTTTGGACTACAACAACTGCTGCTGACAAACAATTATGTTGTGGTCAGAGAAATGTTTATCCGAAGTATTGACCTTATATAAGAAAATCTTGTGATGTAACTAGTCATACATGTAACAAATTAAGCAGGAATTAAAATGAGCTGCAGAAATCCACTTAATTTTTGTCTAAATGAGTATTATAATAATAATAATAATAATATAAAGATAGCTTTGCAGCACCTGGAGGGTTCAAATTAAACCTTTATGAACTATTAGGGTCCAAATACACAAATAAATGAACCAAAGACTAATAAAAGTGGGCCCTTTAAGATGCTGTTTTAGTCTAGACTGAGGAAAATTATTGCAATGCTTTTAAAAAGCTGATTTTCTAACTGTACCAAATGATTTTTCCATCAGTGTATCCCAATATACCGTAGAAGTTCTATTTACTGGCTACATACTACTGTAAACACAAATATTAAAACAAATCACTGTGCCTTGCTTGACACATTTATTTATAATTATGAATATGTTCTATATTTCTATAAGTCAATACCATAAATAACCATCTGGTGAGTCAGACAGTTTATCTGTATGGACACCCATTAAAACTCCATTTTTTTTACATTGGCTAAAAATGAATAAATAAATAAAGTGCTGGAAATGACTGACTCTTTAAAGAAAAATCCATATACTTATAAAGAGTGTATCAGAACACTGAATTAGGTTTGTTAATGGGATGAAGGTGTCATAGTAGGGACTGTGCATGTACTATGTTTCTTACACAGGTTAAAAAAAAAATCTGGGTTGTTTGTGTAGTTTGGGTTTATTTAAATACATCTGAATTGTTTTTGCAAAATAGTGTCAGAAGAAGCCTTGCTTTTGGTGGAGCATTTGCATGTGGGGAAATGAGCTATGGTATTAAAATGACTGATTTCCTGCAAAAGAAAAAGTTTCTATTTTCTGTGTGAAAACCTAAATAAATCTACAGTATTGTACTGTTCAACTGGATCACTGACGGTTAGTCCATAATTGGTGCAGGAGCAACTTAGGAGAACTTAAAATTATACAAAAAAGAGCTTTTAAATATATACATTTTTACCAAACCTGAAATAAAACAAAATATGTGACTCAAATTATGATTCATTCTGTTGGTCACGTTAACATTTACTAAAGTTGTTTTTAAAGTTGCTACCTCCTGGTTTCTGGACAAAGACTCACTTCTGTGATGCCCAATCAGAATTGTTTTTATTTTTTTGTTGTTTTGTGATTGGAGGATTTTCTTGTGGTTGCTATATGGTCTGCAATGAGATACAGACACTTCCGTTACTGCAGAATGAACATGAAGCAGCCAATTAACCTTCTCCAAATGTCACAGGTAACAAAGTTTAGTCGTGTTCAGCCAATTACGCTTCAGTTTAGTCTCCTCCACCTCTGTGTATTATACAGGGAACAGAAGACAATACAACACTTACAAGGTAATGTAGGGCTTTCATTTGAGTATGTGGACTGTGTTCAAGAGGTTATCATGTGGAAAATAAGGGTCTGAATCGTGTAAGGTGCATTAAGCTTTCACTTTCCTTTTTTCTTTCTTAATAAAACATTACATTCAGGCTTATAACAAGCATTATCAGATGAATGGAACCTTAAAAATAACCTTAACAACTGACTCGCATAATTGGTGTGTTTATACCCCCCTTGTTTAAGCACCAGTTGCCAGTGAACTCTCTATATAAGCAGTCGGTTGATATAGTATAAGAGCAAACAATACATGACATCTTAAAATTGACAATGATTGGCCAACGCCACACTGGAATAATTATAAACTCCCAAAGGACTTCTTTACCTCGTTAAACAAAGTGTATGTAGTATCAGGTGGGGGCTCATCGTGTTTGCATTTGGATGTTTGGGTGTCTGAGTGTGTTTTCTTGCTTTGCTTTAAACACCCAGGTGACAGATTATGCAGAGCCGTATGACAGAATGAGGCAATCAGTGACTTTATGGAGCATTAATCTGATGATGTACTATGAATAGCCCACCTCATTAATATCAGAAAGATGACGGTTGTAAATTTTTGTGATGCTTTTTTTGGAGAGGAATAAAAGAACACCAGCTCATAAAAGTCTGTCAGGATAAAGAGAGCGTCGCCAACTTGTTGGCATTGTGTACCCAAGTTTATTTATTTTTTTCAAAGTTTCTGCAGCAAACATATTATAATCCTGCTATTTAAAACTATCTGTCCTCATTTCTGCCAAGTACCGCACAATGTACTTTTTGTTACCGCTCAGTCATTCTGCTGTAGAGAGTTTTCATTGTGACTCACCTCGACTTCTATGCATTCGTTTAGTTTCTTGCAGGTTGCTGATATGGTCTCAGTGGTGCCAAATTCGAAGTACCACAGCTTATTCTTCATCCTGAAGAATGACAGGAAAACAAGCAAGTTTTGAAGAAAAAACAGTACTCAAAGTGACCATGGTAGAGACAGAGAGAGATAGAGATAGATAGAGAGATAGATAGATAGATAGATAGATAGATAGATAGATAGATAGATAGATAGATAGATA
>JAPSES010000219.1:21901247-21924206 GCA_029822895.1 Maxillicosta whitleyi
CAATTTCTTTACAAAAGTTTGCAAATATGTTTTCCAAATTATGGATGAAATATCGAAACAAGGAGTCAATCAACATGTCTTGGTTGCCTACATCCATCATAACAGCCCATACAGTCATTTCTACTGTATGTAGAATACTTCTGACCCTTCTCTACAATGGCAACACTAGCTGTTTGCTGATAAATACACTGTCAGTAAAGGCCAACTGCAAGGACAAACTTTACAAACATCATATGATCATAAAAACACATGCTAATCAAAAAAGTTCAGAGGATTAAATGGAAAAATCTTCATGATGTCTTCTTTTCAAGTGTCAAACCTCTCCAAAATGATGACTAGAATTGGAAATAGTAACAAATTGGTAATACCAACTATTATAAATTCCACAGAAGAAAACAAAGCCAATGAAACTAAACAACCTAATGCATGACTGTTAGTAATTTAGTTATGTCGGGCACATAAACCGGTATATTTGTAACAAATTGTGTACATGCAATTTCATGATTAGTACATCTTTCAAGCTCCTGTTTCAGTTTTATTTTCCTCACTTTATTCTGCTATATCCTGGTTTTAATACCAAGTCTTGTATACAATGTACATTTTATTAATAAAGTGATTCTTATGCTGAAGGAAAATGTTGCCGTACTGTACTATAAATGAGCCCCATTGATATACTGTATGATGGAAGGTGGTGATGATAATGTATATAAAGCCTCTGTGCAGTGTGTGAAATCTTGATGTTTGATTAGGGATCTCTGACTATTTTTTTTAGAAAGAACCAAAAATCCTGGTGTAAATCTGAACCAATTTGGTGTTTCAGATGTAAGCTCTGTTTTGCTGCTGAGAAGAGCTGATCCCTTCCGCAGAGTCTCTAGTTTGGCTGGACTGTACAGCTCCACTGATATCATGTGCAAACAGGTGATCAGGCGATAGATGATATCCTTAGCCTGAATTCATCAAGTGCCCCACAGTATCTACCTCTACCAAAGAGGTTATCTTAAGCTGCTTTGTATCAGATAAAAGAAGCATCAAGCCACTCCAGTGTGCATCTACACAGGAAAACAGTAGCCAACACCCCGCTAGTCCTCAAAGGCAATGGCACCAGCATTGACCGCATACATATTAAGAATTGGCAGTTAACACATGGAGTCGTCTTTCAGTGCATACACACAATCAAGTGGAAAAGTGTGCATGCACATACATACACTTTCCCACTTGGGCACCCAGCTACATAAAGCTACGCAGAGAGAGACGTGCTGCAGAGGGATCAACTTCCTTGTTGCAACATGAGGTGGCATCTTTAATGGCTGCTGACATGGTGTGATTTCCTCTTCTCAAATTCCTCTCACAAGATTCTTTCCAGGCTGCAGGACAAGTGACAACATCTAACCAATACAGACCTAACATGGATGACTAAATTTACTGTTATTATTTATGAGTGAATAAGCTTTATTAGAAGTTAATTTCAACAAATGTAACAGAGAAAGTGTTGTGAGCACTGACCAGCTTCTGAATCAACCACAGTCCTCTGAGTCCACATCACATTGATTATTTATTTGTCCCATTTATGCGAGTTAGTCATCGCTAACTATGTAGCATATCGTAACCTAGCTACAGTAACATACAACTAAGAGAACTGCTGATGGTAATGTTCTCAGATGCACAGTTTAATGATGTTAAGTATAAATTTAGTGCATCATCACTCTGGAAGACCAGACAAATGTATGACAGTTTCAATTCGATTCAGTACTACAAATGTAGCTCACAGTCTTCATGCAAGTTTTCAGCAGTTGTTTCTATCAATGTATCTTGATATACTAAATGCATATTCTCTAAATGTTATATATGCAAGAAATAACTTTCCATTCAAATTTTACCCCACCAAGCAAGCAGGTATCATTAGAAAGACAATGAGCTATGAAGCAAAAATATAAAACAGCATTGCCTTGTTGTTTTCCAGCGTTTTGTTCTGAGCATGAGCTCACCATTTCATCTCTCCATGGAAATGTTCTTGAGGGAATACAGCTGAAGAACACACCTCTTTGTGTCTAATTTTTAGCAACTCTATATGTGTTTTTCCCAGAGTTTTTTTTCACTCAGACAGAACTCATCAACTCTAAGAGCAGAGCAGTATTTGAGAAGAGCAGAAAAAATGCTTTTCATATTGTTTTGTCCAAACCCAGTACTTGTGATGTGATTGGTTGGAAGTACACTATCAGTGTCCCAATGTCCACACCCTAAAATGTCACAAATATAACAAAACAGGAGAATCATAAGAAAATGCAAAGGAAAAATGCAACATGTTTCCCCTTCATAATTATCTGATATCATTTTATACTCATTTTCTTTTAAAATCTTGCAAGTAAATGAACAGATGCAGAAGATACAAATCAAGAAGGTAATGCTCTGATGGCAAGACATAATATAGACTCACAAGTTGAAATCTGAGGCTTTGTACATATTCTTATGACTATGCTTTGTGCTTATTGTAACACTGCCAGCCCCCACATGCAGTGAGCTCACTGCTCAATGTTTTTCTTACACAATCCATTGTTCCTGCCAGAAGCACTGCAGTTGAACCTACTGAATTTAAGATAGATAGAGATGGTACAAACAACACGTCAGGGTATGTTTTATGCCAATATTTTCTACTTTGGACATTAAGTGCAAGAAAGAAAACTTTAATGATCTGAAATATGGGCATAAATTAAAACAGAAATCCCATAATGATTTAGAGGTGAGAGCGTCTTAGCTCGACCCACCACATGCTCCACACCATGTCAGCCACAATTAAGTCAGTGAGATAAAGGACAGATGACTGTGGAAGCTTTCAGATTCGGCCTTGCCAGCCTCCATCTCCATAGCAACCAAATCCTGAGTAGCAAGATCTGTGATGGGATGGCAGGAAATGCAAACCCTGTATGGTTAGTAAACCAGATTTGAGGGTTACTAATGGCTACATCATTGGTGTGAGTCAGAGATTGGTTTGCTCAGGTGTCGTGTGCACCCAGATACGCAGCCATCTGTCACTATGGCTCCTGGAGGCTCAGCGATCTGTTGTTTGGTTTGATGGCCGCACCACATTGGAGTGTGTTGGAGCCTGAGAAAAAGTGTTGCACTTTTTACACACATGCCCTGGTACGTTAAAAGTGTTATTCTGGTATTTATTTGAACCATACATCCTGAAAAAAAATCATATGAAAACTCCAAAGGCAAAAATATTCTACCTCTCGAGTTTTTAAAAAATTTTTTATTGTAGTTCAATTACATCCATTTTACCATTAAATTGAGTACAAATAACTTCACTCTAATTTACCTGCGTATTTACTGACAAATGGACAAAATGCATAAAATAAGGCAGGTTGTCAGTACTACTAAATGTTGAAGGAAGCTCAAAGCTTAAACTTGTCTGTTTTGTATGTGTTGCTGTACAATAAAGTACTACAGACTGAACTGTGATTGTTGACAGCCTAATTTATAGTTTTGTTCAGTAGTACTGTTTTCTATGCTCTGACACAGTGCCTCAAAGGAAATTACTGCTGTGCAAATATTGTGTAGCTTGTATCCTGCAGTTTGAGCAAACTGGTGTAGATAGAAGGTGAATTCAGCTGATACTGCAGCTTTGATTAAATACACATAGAGTAAATACAATGTATGTGAGCAACAGTATCATCCTTTTATGAGTACACTGATACATTTTTTTCAGATTTCAGTTGGTATGCACCCTTTTTCATCAGTAGCAATTTGATTTGTCTACTTTTTAACCCACCAGTGTCACATCTTTTCGCAGACATTTAAGTAGGAAAATGTTTCCTTTATTTTGATTAATCATCATAATAGCAGTATAATGTTTGAAGAAAAAAAAGAAGCAGCAGATGGTTGGTTGTTTAGCTGTTGACTCAGCTTAAAATCTGGCAACACACCAGCAGTAACAGTCTGGGGTTCATTGCTACATTGAAATGTAAAGAGCTACTAATAAGAAATTAAGTATTATGGTCTTTATTGCTTTATTTCCACATGGGAAAGAAAATAAGAGTATAAGATGCTTAAATGATGCCAGTAAATTTGATCACAGGAGAGTTAATTTTAAAAACTATAATGGTATGATTTCTATTGCACCTATATAATGGACAAATTATTGTTGTGCACTGTCCATTAGAAAAGTGGTCTGGTAACTTTAAGAAATCTACCATCTTAGTGTAAAAACATGCTAAAAGGAAGTCATTTCATTGTTGTCTGAATTTACTCTCACAATAGCTAACCAATATTTGACGACAATGAGGCTAAATCAGTAGACTAGCACCTTGTTTATCACCTCCACATAAGCGTCCCTGAGCCTTTACACTTGCCATGTATCCATCAGGACACATGATAAAAGGTTGCTAAGCAACTGGAACCTAGCAGCATGTCTCTCTCCTCCAATTAAAAGAGGAAACCTATCCAAGTGGGAGCACATATTCACTGATGAAACTACTAATTGCTTACGTCCGCATAGACCTGATAATATTCATAATCTTAGTAAGAACTGTGATGTTAAATTGTCCTCAAGAATTTTTAAGGTGATGTCATGTTTTTACATTGATTATACTTATTTTTTAATTTATATTTACTATCAAATGTATGTTTTGAGACCTGGTATATCACACAAGCTTTATCTTTTCTAATAGAATTACTGTAGGGAAGTTTCAGGTCACACGTTCAATTTTGCACAGTCTCTAAGTGGCAGATCTAGTAAATATGGCTTAAAAATAACATTGTCCTATTGAAGTCACTATGACTGAGGTACTGCACATAGACAACAAGTGGAATTCAAAACCTGTTAGTCGACTGAAAACTTATTCTCTCCAAGGCAGCCTTACCACTCCAATGGAGAAGTAGTTGTTGACAATGCTGTATGGTACAGGGTCTCCTTTCTCCTCCTTGTCATCAGGGACGATGTCGATGTTCCAGCGATCCAACACCACCTCTGTGCTGTGTTCAATATCCCGAAGGAACTTCAGCAAGCTGCCACCCTCATAACCTACCCAAAACAGAGTGGAAGATGTAGTAGAGCATAATCACATGCACAGACAAACAATAAATGATGGGTGTATATACATTATACATACATATATAGATGTGCTTTTTTATCACAAATGAAGCTCAAGTTATAAAACAAATTTTTGGTTCTGTGTGCAAGTTCAAGAAACCAGATGGTTATTTGTGGATGTACACTATTCTTTATGGTAACAACATAACACAAACTTAGTAAACTGTGGAACATAGTAAATGTAGAGATGTGAACAAAATAAACTCTGTAGACCAAAAATGTACATTGTGATGACAGTAATTGTTGTTATATAAAATCTATTAATTCATTTATTTACTCCTTAATTTACTGTAACTGTTTAATCCTCTGGAGGGTTGTGGGGGTGAAAGGCACAATAAAATGTATTTTATGACAATCATAGCAATGGATTCCCAAGAAAAATGATCACTATTATATAAAAATTGTATCACAATATAAAATACATGATATTCTTAAAAGAGGTTGTGAAGGTGGTCTGTTACACAAACAATTTTTTGTTTTTGCTGGAATATATTACAAAGATGATGTGAAAACAAAGAAACAAGGTTTTGAGTTTCTTGAAATTTCCAGTGTGTCACGGTTCAAGTTGTTGGTTAGTCCAATTGTTTTTTACTTCATTCGTATGGTTCGAGTACTAAGCTTGCCTCGAGCTCTCCAGGTTTAAAATAAGACATGTAAAACAATTCTAGTCTGTGGTTCTTTTCATGAAAATGCAGCAGATTTTAACAGGTTCATCTTTTACCTCTGCCCTACTTTTACATCAAATTCCATAAAAAGTTAGTAGTAGTTTTTGTATTATTCCTACTGGCAAACAGGTAGGAATGATCACATAATTCTATTGGTCGAGATAATAACACTTTCAATTAGAGATGTCCGATATTATCGGCCCGATATTAGCCTAAAAATGTAATATCGGTTAATATCGGATATGTTTTGCCTCAAAACCGATAAAATAATGCTTGCGTTACACCCAAATACAGACACAGACAAAAGAGTAGCCTGTTATTTTAGTTCACTTTAGATGCTGCTGTTGCACATAGTTGTTCAGGTACAATGTTTTATCATTTGTGAAGAAGCCAAATTTGCCCTATTTGTTGTGGGCATTGTCAAGATTATCTCAGGGAGAGTGTAATCCAAACTGTTGTTCGAGACAATTAAAAAAAAATAAACATGGCACTTTTTCCCTAGATCAAATTGAAGTATTTTTCTTATTTTGCACAAACAATGTTAACATTTGGAAAGCCTTGTTGCATTCAGGATATACATTAAGCATATTGTGTTAATTCCACAACAGGAGATATGTGATGTTACTAAAAATAAGCAGGAAAAATAACCCACATATCGACATCGGTATCGGCTGATATCGGAATCGAAAATTGAGTATTGGACAATATCAGCATATCGGATGTCAGCAAAGAAGCCAATATCGGACATCCCTACATTCAATGATAGTGTTTTTATGGCATTTGTCGTAAAAGTTATGAAAAAGCCCTGCACAGTCCTTCAATCTCAACTACCATCCAAAATCTCATGATCTGTAGTTTATGGATGGGATGATTCTCATAAATATGTCCTTTTATTGTCATTGTATACACTGAGCATAGACAACAAAATTCTTATACATAAATTTATATAACACTATGAAATAACTCAACTACATGTAAAACTTCCAAATACAAAAGCTTGAGTGAGCACGTGCAAAATAAATGTGGTCACCGCACAGCAAATACAATAGATCTTAAATTCATTCAATCACCCTCGATGTGACCTTTTGTGCATTTCAATCAGCAACTGCTAACTATATCTTTACAAAAGTGTTTTTCTGGCTCTATACATGCTAAAACCTGCTTGGGAAATCATTGAATATGCAGGTTAGAAGATGTAATACAATGGCTCTGATTGGGCTGTAGTTTCATAAAGCCTCAACGTGAATCTTTGATCCAGGGCCCGTACTGAACAACCCCTCAGGGCACCCTC
Organism: Maxillicosta whitleyi; assembly: GCA_029822895.1. Classification (NCBI taxonomy): domain Eukaryota; kingdom Metazoa; phylum Chordata; class Actinopteri; order Perciformes; family Neosebastidae; genus Maxillicosta; species Maxillicosta whitleyi. The sequence goes on from JAPSES010000219.1 coordinate 21,908,293, forward strand.
TGGTTTTTCACAGCAGTTGACAGCCTGTTTCAACAGCGCAACATCTTAATAGTGATTGGAGGCATTAATGAGAACCTTGGGAGCATCATGTGTGAAATACATGTTTGTCTAGGCTCATTTTATTTTTGTACTGCTAGTCACGTGAAATAGCAAGTCATTACATGAACAATATTTCATTCTTTCTTTCCTAATCTGAACGAAATTATTCCAATTAGAAATTCATGTTTATATGCATGTTAAATACAGAGAGCTGATGAATAAAGACGATAAAATAAAGCAAAGAGGAAGCATTAGGAGTACATTTTGTAATGATGGGTGTATTAGAGCTCTGTTTTTACGCGCAATATTGAGTTGGTTTGCCACTTCATACATCTTTAAAACTATTTGAGAACTCTTTCATTCCACTACTAAAACATTCCCCAATCTGTAAATCTTTTATACTTGCAGTGATTGTTACTTTTTTAGTGTTACTCTGTAAAAATCCCATTACCTTATGGAGGATATAAGTGGTTTGAGAGGACATGAGACTTCTGTATCTACTCCTTAACTGTGTTTGCTACCTCTCGATACCCTGATTTTTGCTACTGACTGGTTTTTTTCAGACACAGATTTCAACATGAATCATCAATAAAAGCATCTCCACAGCTACCACAGGCGGAACCAGTGAGACAAATATTCATCAAGGCTACATCAAGCTTATTAAGACTCGAACTGCTACTTGAGTGGTTTTTTTGTGGGGAGGGTAATCTATTCAACAAAATTCCCCAAGGCTCCCAAACTCAGCAGCTTATTGACAAAATATCATTCAAGGGCTCTGCTTGTCCTCCGAACAGCAACAATCAAGCAGTCATAACCAGTCATTGTAATTACTGGCCCATAGTGTTGTACCAAATCAATGGCTGGCAAAGGATTTACAGCATAAGTGCTTTGCATATTAACAGTTTTTAATTTGACACGTAAGGGCTCCCACTTTCCTGTCTAGCTTTCATTTCCTAGAAACATGAACACACACTTGGCAGTCTTTTGTGTTCTGCTATGCTACCAAGACCCTTCCTGAAGTGTTATTCATTCTTTAAGCACTAAAATGAACCCTAACAATGTGTTTAGACTGCTGTCAGCTCAATTAACTGACAATCTCAAATGAATGGCCAGCAATCAAACAGACAGCCTGCTGAAATAAATATATAAAACAGAATGAACTGTGTTTTCTCATCATCATAGCAACTAGAAATCTTCAGTCAAGAAACAGTGGATCTACATTATCCTACGTACGTTTTTTTCAGGTTTAAAGAGCTCTGGAGTGTTTGAAGTGTTGGTTTTTCTCTCTTTGCTTTGAGCAATGACCACACAGGGATGGACGTACTATGAAAGGTTATACAAACACAAACAAAAGTCACCGAATAGGACTGAGCCTTACCTCCTCCCCAGCGTAAGCAGCGAGCCAGGTCGTTCCCGGTGCCCAGAGGGAGGATGGCTACTGGAGGGTGTCTGGCAAAGTTGGCCTTATCTGAAAACACAAACACATGTCTATTTTTCAGGTGGGCTGTACCATACAATTCAAAGAAATGTGTTTCTAACTTAATAGTGACAGTACTATGAATTAAGCCATAGTTTTTATCTGTCTCTTACATAGGTTGAAGAATATACGAAAATGAAGTCTGATGGGTGGGTCATAATATTCAGTACTCTATGTGGGAGTCAACCCAAACATAACAATACCTGATTGGTCAGAAAAACTTTGTGTTTGAGTAGAGCTAGAGTGTTCACCTGTCCACCTCAAAAATTAAATCCTCATTTTTTCCCCCCTGTAATGTTATGGACTGTTGTTTTCTTTTGATAAGATCTGAAGATAAAACATGACTGGAGAAATAGTTTTTCTTTACCAAAAAACATTTATATATGACTGAATGAATATATTACAAGAAACAAACTTGAGTGGATTTGGGATATTTGTTGGGCATGAAACGTCTCTAGAGGAAGAATAATGTGCAAAACCTTGATTAAGTGAATTTATTCGATATATTGCCCACCGTTATTAGATGTTAATGACACACAGTTTGGGTTTTTTCTCCCCTATCTGATATATTTAACTTGGTTAACTTGGTTTATAATATTTTGACTGGTAATTTTTCAGGTTGATAATCATTTTAAATAATTATAGTATAGTATAGTATAGTATAGTACTTATAGTATTTAGTTGTTATGTATATGTGTAAGTTTTTTTTTAGATTTTCTTGCAATCTGTTTAATTTCTAAGGTACCATAGGTATAGTAGGATTACTTTCTTTGTTTTGTTTGTATTCAAAATAAAGTGAGCTGAGTATAACTAATATTAAGTATAAAGTTATATAAAACAGAAATAGGTAAACAACCTTACTGGAGTAAAATGACTTTGTTATATTTCACCACTGGTAATAAACAGTCAGTACTGCACTGAATGAAAGCAATGAACCTGCAATGATACAATGACACCAGATACCTAAAATAAAAATATCCGTGTACCTATGCAGTCCAGAATCCAGCCCACAGTGCCATCACCTCCACATGCAAGCACTCGGAAATCAGGGACATCATGGAAAAAATTGAGCCTAAGAGGAAAGAAATTACAAAGATATAAAGTACCGCACAGAAAAACAGTTTCAACAAAGAAATGTTTGCACTGTTAGTAAATGTCAGGAATGTTTTTTGCAGGTGATAAATGCTGTGAATGGATTTCATAATGGATGAGACAGGGATTTTCAGAGCTCTAAATGATTTACTGAACTGAACTGAAAGCCTGATGGGCAGAGCTACAGAGAGGGAGTTTAATCGATACGTTTCCTCTTCAGCTGCATTCATTTCACTCCTTTTCTAGAAACAACAGTCACAGAGTGTGTGCCCTTCAAAGGGACCTTTAATGTGTGTTAGGACAAAGGTGTCGACAGTAGCTTTCATCTCTGTCGGTCATGAAACAGCTGCATACAGGGCACTGGGCTCTTTCACAACCACCACCTGGTCCTGCACAGTAGCAGCTGTAGAAACCACCTCTACAGTACAGATGGATGGGTGAAGCAGCAAAAAACTGTGATGTTAGAAGTAGCACTTTACCTTAAACAGTGGTGTTATGACACTGATAAACTGACCTCTTTAAGGTAATTATAATTTTCTTGTTCTCCGAATAGCTGTTTTTCTGTAAAATGTCAGGAGCAAATACAAAATGGAGATTTAGGTTTTAAAATGTTAAATAGAATGCTTATAATGTAATGTTAAACTGTATTAACAACAATGCAAAACCACTTAAAATACTACAAGTTAAAGGAAATATGTATTTCAAGAAGCTCCTATTATCATATGACAAAGTTAGTACAAGGCTACTATTTTTTTAATCAAAAAATATGTTCATTTTCCACCTATTACTTCTTCTGACATGAATAGAATAGAATAGAATAGAATAGAATACTTTATTTATCCCACCCTGAGGAAATTTCACAGTTACAGGAGTATAATAATAACATATTATTCTATATAAATAAATAACAGAGACAGGAAGATAATAAGAAAAAGGTGTATTTACTTAATGAGAAGCTCATTTAAGATTGACTAAAATCTACCCAGTTTAACCAAATTGTAAGAAACCACAGTTTGTCCTCTGGTGTTTTCTTTTCACATAAATGGAGCTGGGTGGCTGATTACAATCTGGATCAGAGTAATTACATACTGCACACGAGACACACAGCACCCTCTAATGGCCGTTCATGGGAACTACACCATCAGCAGCTGGGAGACCGAGGCACAAACCTGCACCACCTGGACAGACCTTTTCACAACATGGACCTAAATGCTCCCATGTCAGCATAGCAGTTAATTCCACTGCCTGCTGCTGGTGGTTCACAGCTATGACCTGGTGTATGTTGTGTAGAAAATATTTTACATAAGACTGACACAATATTTGTAATGAGAAAGAGCACAGCAAGCTAATTGCATTCCCAAAACAAATTACTCAGAAAAGCTGCCACCTCAACGCCCGCTCTGCCTGTTGCTATGGAGCTTGTGGTAACAGTTGCAGAGAGTTAAGCCACTAGTGGGTTAACCCTCTCTGTGATGAACCACCTTCATCCAGTCTTGCGTGTTTATTTGTGTGAATATGTTTGAAATCACTTACACACACACCATATATTTCACCAAACTCTTGCTAATTTAACATCACCCGAGGATATAAACAGGCTCCAGAACTCCAGTGTATGATATTTAAATCACTACAGATTGTTATGCAGTATTATGTTTATAGCTTCTTCATTTATAGCCAAAAAATTGTTGTCTTGATCATGATAAAATAAGAAAAACTAGTAGGGTAGTTTTTTTTTTTTATCATAGCCAGAATGAAAACACTACCATAAGGAGAATAAAGCAAACATGATAACTAAAAGTTTAGTTTTACAGTAACAAGTCATGATGGTTTAATGTATCTACAAAGCAAATAAAAGTAACAAACTATAATATCTGATAGTATCGTCTAACCTGTAATTTAACCAGCGTGATAACATGTTTTGACATTAATACATCGTCTGATATTCATCAACATCAGTGTTTGTGTCTGATGGCCTTGTGTCATCTGCAGATTGTCCCCTAAGACCTGAGTGCGTCATTGTGTCACTTTTTCTACAATGGTCTCTTGAGGGCAGAAGCTCTGCAAGTCGTGACAGAGAGAGAGAGAGAGAGAGAGAGACAGAGAGAGGAAGAGGAGCAAGAGAGATTCACAAAAATGGAGGTGTAAGTATGGTGAGGGCTTCACCTTGAAGGTAAAGCATTTATGTGGTTTGTGCTGTAGTGGGCAATTTTCTTACATGAATGAAGAGTAGTTGCAACAGGATTCATTTCAAGTACAAGCTGCGCTCAGCTCTGACGCATACAAAAGCATGTGTCAGTAGGTCAAAAGCACAGTACAGCAGTAATGCAGAGTTTCCATTTCCCATATGTGACCTCTTCAGAAGGCTAGCTTGACATAAAGGTAAGAAGTTCTCTGACAGCTCTGGAAAATAACTAATTGCATTTCTATTTTATATTCATGATGCACTTCTTCTTTTTTTCTTTTATACTCAAATCCAAACTCCTGACACAGCATAAAGACCCTGTGCCTCCAAACTGTGAGATTTCAACAGTCTCAAAAGAAGAACAAGCCATGTGGGTATGGCATCAACTCTAGGTGTAGACGGCGATGATGAGGCGATGACAGCTACTGAATCATAGGCAAATTAATATAAGAATAAAATGTCATCAGTCATCTGCAGTGGAAAACAATGAAACCACAGCCTCAGTTGTGGTGTTTATATTCAGCAAAATAATGAAAGACTGGCTCTGGAAAGAGGCAAACTTGGAATGGCAATGAGTGAACTGAACTGATAGAAAATCACCATCTCCGAATCATTCAATGTTTTAAAGATATGGAATCATACAATTGAGAAACTTGGTGGAATTATTTTTGTAGAACCTTGGTGCAGATCCCCCACCCCTTTATAAGGTGGGACCTTTGGACCTAAAACTTAAATTGGTAATAAAATGCTTGTACATATCGGAAACAAAAACACATGAACCTCAACACAGATTTGAACTAAAAGATTACATTTTCTGATTTTATTTATTGTTGCTTAACTGTAGTGCAACGCCCACAAATCTTTGATTATCTGTGAGGAACTGTAGTCAGTTTACCCTTTCCATGTAATTCTGTATATGTTTTTTTATGTATTTGTATATGGGGGTTTTTTGTATGATTTTTATGCTACCTGCGCTGGAGTGGGGTGGTTTATCTGAGAACACTGGATATCTCTCAAGCCCCAGCTGGACAAGATTAATACTACACAGTGAAGTGGGTAATATATTTGTGTCACTCCTTGGCTGTAAAATCTTGTAACCTGGACGAAACTTATAGACAGACACAAGAATAACAGTTCAACGCCTGTATTAGACCAGACCGAAACAACAAATAATATAATGAGAAAGAAATAGTTTCTAAGCCTCATTTTATCCCCGACATTAATTATAAAAGTATGAGAAAATGAATGTGTCAGACTCACCCAACCATGGGCCCTCCTTGATCCAAAGTGTACACCTGCCTGGGGTTTAGCAGATACCTCAACTTCCTTAGTACCCTGAATCATGAAACACACAGGAAAAAGAGATAAAATAAGTTTTGTTATAATTCATTCCTTATGATTACAGGGACTAATTTAGCAAAATTTCTACTTTTTAAAAAAATTTTTTTATAGCATATTAGAACAATATCCTGAGCTAAGTTTCATGATTAGGTGAATGGTTTTATTCCCTATGCACTGTTTTCCAGCCATATTCAGTATTATTGAACTTGTATGCACCCACTATATTAGAATGCAAGTTGTGACTCTCGGTAGCTCTGACATTTTCATTCTATTATGTCCATTTTGTTATTACTTTGGAGCTCCAAAATCACTGCGTTTTCATATTTCTTTCAGAGTTTCTTGCATATCGGTAGACTTTTGCAACTTCCACACACAGTTTAAATGTCCTGCTCTGTAGTTTTTTTGTAACAAATGTACAGTAAAAATAATTTCAGAGAACAGAAAGATGGAACTGATATGAAAGAGATGAAGATTGCGCTTGCAGGCTATTCAGTCTTTTACTGATTATCCTTTGGCTCTTGTAAACGGCTCAGAAAAAGGACTCACACTGACTCAGCAGTTTGCTATAACCTTGACAGGAGTTACATAAAAAGCTCATTGATGTGTGTATAATCATCTTCATACTCACTTCATACTTTCAGCTGTGCTAGCTTAAACACAGAGGGTACAATTTGGATGAAAATGTGAAAACCATTACAAATAATTACAAACGACACTAGTCACTGTGTATTTCAGATCCATCACTTCCATTAATATGTTTTAAGATCCAAATATTTACATTGTGAAACTTTGACATTATTTACTCATGACAGATAACAAAGATGTTGCTTACAGTTATACTCACATTGGATTTATTGCAACATTTAGTGCAACACAAAATTTTTGTTACTACCTAAAAGTTTCAGTGTGTGACTGTTTCTGACTTAGAAAAAAAAATTCTAGTTGTGTTTTCACTGGTCTGTGGGGACAAGATTTCTACACCTGCTCTAAACTGTTTACAGAGTCTACAAAATGTGCCCCAGAACAACATAGGGTATATTTTTATTTGATAAATTAAACTGGAAATGTTTTATACAGTGTTTTTAAATACTGAAACAGAATGAATCGATGCCTCAGTCTAATAAACAACAAACGGTAGTAAACAAACATACGGGATGTATAGCAAAGATACTTATGTGATGTTATTGTTTTGCTGCAAATAAAAATATGCAAAGGGGAAGACCACACACACATAACCATCAAAGTGTATAACGAAACTAAAAGCAACAGCTTATTTTAGTGGTATACAAATAAGTACAAATAGCAATGCTAATAGCCAGTTGTTTCCTGTTCAAAATTAAAATGTTCTTTTGTTCTTGTTATGTCTATTAATAGAGACTTTTTCTTTTGTAATGGTAATAAAGTGTGTTGCTATGGTAATGTGTCAGGCTGAAGCAGAGCAGCAGGGTATGATCGGTCTCCAGTGTGTGGTAAAGAGGGAACAACACAACAGCGAAGGCAGCTTTACTGCTGGTATAGACTGCCGCCTTTAAATTATAGTGTTTAGCAAAGGGGATGTACAGATTGTTTGTGCACCCTGTGATACTGTTAAAATCTCTTTCCTAATGTGTGCTGTGGTTTTCAATTCAGAGTAGAGCACTCTTTAGTACGGCAACTTACCGCTCTCCCTGTCTCCCTCCACTCTTGGGATTGACCAGCACCAGGAGTGGGTGGGTACCTGGGAGAGGGGTGATCTGGACACAAAGAAATGAAAACAAATCCTCATTCATGTGCAAACCATCTATTAGATATGCATGTACCCATGCACTCATGAGTGAGCGACAGGTTGTGGATTTCTTTGTAAAGATGAGGGAGGCTAGCCTAGGATACCTGCAGTGCTTGTCCATCTCCAGGGGTGAATTTAAAAGTCTGATTGGTGTCATCTGGGCTGGTGCTCGGTGGCGAATCACCCTCACCACGCTTCACCACAGAGTGCCGATCCTGTGAAAAGAGAGACAGTGATGGACTAGTGCACAGATACAGACACTAGGAAGCCAATGTTTTAAAGGCACTGATGCCTCAATACTGAGCCATGTTTCCAATGTTCCCCAGGAATTGGACCCTGTGTTTCCACTTTTCAGTGTCTAAATTTAGTTTTATAGATATTTTAAGCATCAGTAAACATGAAATTTTAATCAAATCATATATAGTAATTACAATAAATGATTTGTCTTTGTCTGTTTATGAAGCCATTACTAAAGTTATACCTAACAATACTTTACACACAAACATTATATGTAATGAAGAAGGGCTAGTTACTGGCATTGACCACAAGAAGATATATAATATAAACAAGAAGAGTCATCAGAGGATGGTATGTCCGCCACAAAATCGAAAAGCGGTACTTGTTACAGATGTTTTATTGACAGCAGAGGAGTTGAGTCGAGTCAGAAAATGGTATCTCATGTTTACAAGAAGGATATTAAAAGAAATGGCATGCTGAGTAAATTCCATTTCTGTATGCTTTTCAGGCAATTAACAACAACTGTTCAGGAATGACAAAGATAACTTAGACATAAAAAGCTGATTTTTTTCTTAAATATATAAGGGATTTCAGAGGGGGTGTAAAAAAGATGATGCCATTAAAAGCACACCAACCAAATCTCAATAAACACAACACCAGAATAATGATCAATATATGACCTTTCTGTTTATTCCAGCTGGTATATACAAAACGCAGATGAAAATTACATATAAAAAAAATGACTGTTTTTACAAACATCAGTCAACTAATTTGCAGATAGTGGAGGCTATGAAGTCCAGGTACAAATGTAGAAGGGCACATGAATCAGACTGTCAATTATGTTGTTGGAGGAAAATTAAGAAGTCAGACATGAATTGGAACATGTGGTTGTTACAGAGAGAACAGCAGTGGCTCAGTCACTCATCTATTTATCTGTTCATCCATTACTGATCAGGTATTGACCCAGCCATTCTCAGTGTGAGGCAAGCAAAACAAGGTAACGTGGGGGTGTTTTGGGTATGTTTCACAGATTGTTAACTGTTTCATGGTTGGGTAAGTGGAGTGTGTGTTTACTGGACTACAATCCATAATGACTCTAATTCAGGGCCTGGTAACAAATCCAAAGGGAATATAATGGATTATATTCATTTGTTTCATCATTTTATTCAAGTTCATATGTATATTTTAAGGACAAAAGTAGTGGCTTTAATAACCCCGTAGAAGAAGTTTAGATTTAGAGTTTAGTAAGAATTGTAGAAAGCTTCTTCAGGAAAAGAGATCTGTCTTTGATTCATTTCCCATATCCAGGAATTGTGATTAAATCTCTCTTTCATTTAGACATGTGATCCGTGTTGAATGGGAGGAACTGCTAAAAATACATGGTACAGCATTGGTATTATGTTTAACTTTACATATATATTTAGATATTTCCCCACTGTGAAATCCAGACATGTTGCTCTGTGTAACAGCAGAAAAAAAAATCTTCTTAATGGTAAATTTCAAGGCCATAAATAAGAATAGTAGTTCAGAGAGTTAAACAATTAGCTGAGATATTTTTATCAGGACTCAGCACCTGATCCGAGGGTTAAAATGTAAATGTTCCTCCTTTTTCAGTGAAAGTGAACATCATCTCTATTTGTTAAGTTACAAAGAGCAGAGAAAATCATTCTCACCAAGACGACGGGGCAGATGTACGAGGGCAACAGAGTGTGGTCCCTCAAGGCTCCTCCATCACACTCAGGCTTGACATTAGATGCACACTTATTATGGAGCTACAGATGAGCAGAGAAACAGAAACATAGGAACCGTGGGTGGAAACCATCTGTGACGCTGAGTGTATCAAATATTAATAGTATGTGAAGCTACACGTTTGAGGTCAGTTATCCTGGTAGTTTATACTGTTTGACAGAATCCTCTAGAAAGAAGTTTTATCTGTGTTATGATTATGTAATGTGTTTTCTGAGTGGATGCTCATACTACTATTGTGTCCATGCTACTTTAGAGTTTATGCTGCAAGATTTACAGTGAAAAATCCAAGCCAGTACTGACATCTAGTGGATGTTTAAAGCAACAGCAAATAAAATGATATGAATGAGGTAATTTTTTAAAAAATGCAGAGGCAAATACTTGTTAACACAAATGTACTGTTGGTGTATACCTCTCAAAAGGTGATTGTAACAATGTAAACTAGTGAATTTATTGCTGTGCAGTTCAGACAGGAGTTAAATGTGGGTTAAGCTTGTCATTATAGATAAAATGAGTATCTAGGATCTATGCATCATACCGCTCTGATACTATTATCAAATATGGGTGAATGATTGTGATAATTAATACACATAAATTATTTCTGTTTCTACATTATTACTCAAGAAATTGAAATAGTTAAATACTCTGTGACCTAGCTAAAACAGTTAATACTTTGGAAGCTAGCCATCAGAACGCCAAGTACAGTTTAAGAGTTAATCTGTTTCTATGTAAGGGAGGTGACTCACAGTGATCTGACACCAAACACAGTGCAGGCCAGTCAGGCCCTGGTAACACTTGATGCTTCTGTGACAGCGGTCGCACTTAGTAGGAGAATTACCCTCAATCCATACATGCTGCATAGCCTGGAAGGACAGAGAAAGCATGAAAATATAGTGATTAACTAGTACATTTTCCATATTACAGCAATTTGCAAACAGCTGCAGAAAAAAATTATTGGACCACGCTTGTTTTCTTCAGTTTCTTGTTCATTTTAATGCCTGGCACAACTAAAGGTACATTTGCTTGGACAAATATAATGATAACAACAAAAATAACTCATAAGAGGTTCATTTAAGAGCTAATATCTAGCCATTTTTCATTGTTTTCCAAAACCAAAATCACTTCAAAATCAGATGTTCTTACATCTATAGCTCTGGTATTGTACTGACAAAAACAACACTTTAAGACATTCCATGTTTTCTTTTCTGTCTGTTTTAGTCACATGACACACACAGGAGTAGGTACTTGATTGCATAACCAATGTCTCTGATGACTTTTGATGGTCTAATAATTTTTTCTGTGACTGTAATTTAAGATGAAAGATTTTGATTAAATTGGATTTATGAAAACTATAAGTCAGTGACTCCTCCATCCAAAAGGTTATAGCAATATACAATGTGTAGTGTCCAAATATTGTTTAGAATCTAAAAACCATAAAGTTCATAATTTGTGGGTACAGTAATACAACCTGAAACCTTGACACTGATATAGGATTACGTTCAGAGGTTGTTTTGTTTATAAATCAAGGACACACAGCAAAACATAAAGATTAATAAAGGTTAGGCGTTGTCTTTCTGGACACATAACACCGTAAATCACATTTTAATCTTATACCTGATGCAAATTTCTGATATTAGTTCAGATATCACATCAATCTACCATTTGTTGCTGGATGTAAAGAAAAAAAATCGAACTGGAAAGGAAAGGAAATAAGATGAAGAAACACCAAGAAAAGGTTGAAAAGAACAAAACAGCACACTCAGATCTTAATCATCTTTAGATGTGTCACATTATTGTAAATGTAGCATTCAATTTGGGTTATGATCCAGATCTAAATGAACCTGAGAAAGCAAAAATCAAACCAAAACCAAAACAACAACAAATGAGTGATCTGACATTTAAAAAAAAAAAAAAAAAAAACACTTTGTGGCTATTCAGAAGCTCTGTTCTGTTCAAATACGACTATGACCCAGAGGAAATTTGCTAATATTGTTGTTTCATAACTGAGTAGCATTATTTTATGTTATGGATAAATGTGGATAAATGTGTAGAATCAGCCTCCGTTGTGCTTATACTTACATTGGTGTGTCTACGTGACTTGGCGTAGGTGCTGATGCAGGCAGCAATGTCTTTGGATACACAGCGTTCATGTACTGTGTATTTGCATACTGAAAACAGCAAGACACAACAGTAACAGTTTAAAGGTGACAGTAGAATTCTAGTACAATCCAACACAGTCTCCACACTATTGATATGACATATTGACCACACTGTTTCATCTGGTTGTCTTTCATCCAAAAATATACAATACCCATTGAACAGCAGCATCAACAGCCTCAGAGGCTGTTCTATAAAACCAGTCAGTCAGTAATGCAATGCAATGCAATGACATTGTTAATGTTTTTTTTAATCATTATTGTAAGGACTTTTAATTTAAAAATAACACTAACTCAGAGCTGCTCAGGCTTAACACCTCAACTTGAATGAGACACAAAGAGCAGAGAAAAGGAAAAAGTTCAATGGAGAACAGATGACGAGATAATAACATAACAGAGAAGAAAAAGTAAAGAGAGTAGATACAAGAAATGTTGACAGATGGAGAAAGACACTGAGCCAGACTTACAGGAGCAGCAGAGGCCCTGCTTGCGAACTCCAAGCAGCATGGTATGGCAGTAGTTACAGTAGGCTGGTTTGTTGAAGTGCTTCAGACGCCAAACATGTTGCCCATCTTCCTGTACATTCTGAGAAGACGATAAAAATATCTTTTTAGTCTCAATCTTTATTGTCTCACGTGCTACAAACTGAATTCTAAGATATTAAAAGAAAATGTTACTGTAATTTAAGGATGACATCACATGATTACAGTAAATAATGTAAAATAGAAGAGCAAACCATAACAGAAATAATTTTAAAAAAAAAAGAGAGAGAATTTCCACTTCTAAGTAACAGAATTGCAGCAGATGTCATGTCTGTATGTTAACGTATAAATGATAAATGAAACCATAAATAATAAGTAGATTTGGAAAACAAGTCTTTCACATTTTCAAGACATGAGCCCCTCTGAAAACCTAAATGAAAACCTCTGGGGGGTCATGAGCCATCAAATAAATGTCTGTTATTTGGGAAAATCTTCATGTTTGTCCCAAGAGTGCGATAACGCATAAATGATGTTGAAAAGCCTGCCAATACACCAGAAAGAATTAGGGTAATTTCACTTAATATTGAACTTAATTTAAAACTTTAGCATTGTGCTGTTTGAAAGTGAATGAGACGTTATACATTATTCTCATTCTGCGATATATATGACAGAAGTCTTATTTGGAATTAGTGAGAAATGTTGACAACAGTTTCTAGAATAAAAGCAATTGTTCATTTTAGTCAATCACCATTTAACCTGGGCTGTATGTTAAATTGCGCTAATACTTGCCAGTACGGCAACTTTTATTTGTGTGTACTTTTTGGCTTATCAACAAAAATACACAGATGACTGATCATTTTGACTACTCTTCTCATAAAGTGACTTTACTAAATGCTTGTGTTTAAGTTGTTTTCTTTTGTTTTTCGTGTTGTCTCTGGCTGTAGTGTGGCAGTTTGGCTCTCATCACTGTTTGGGATGCTGATTGAACAGAGTCGTAGTGTCAACATACGTTATTCTAAGGCTATAACAAGACAAACATGTATGTGGAGGACTCACGTCTTGCCCCCACAAATTAAAGTTTCTTAGGGAAAAGGAAAATGAGCTGCACAACAGTGGGAGTCTGAAGTTTCACTTTCACTTTGTATGGTCATATGGTGTGGGTGTACAGATGGTGGGGTATGTACGGCATGGAACGCACCCTGAAAAAACCCCTGATTCTAAGATCTCATAGCTTTTTCATATCACACAGTCCTACTTTAAATATGTAAAAACACAACCTGGCCCGAAAAAGTCCCCTCCTGGATTTAACTACACGAATATTTCAGATCCTTCCATTGGATAATTACTGCAATGATTTATAGGTTTCAGTTGCATCGAGGTCTTAACCCTGACTGATGCAGTGAGTAGCTTCTCATTTCTTTAACAATCATTCATTTGACAGAGAGCATAATGATTGGACAATGCCAAGAATCAGGCTCATCAGGCCTGTAAAGGAGTGATTCATCATTTTCACACCTGGATTGGACACCACAGAATCCAGACCTGAACCACACACACAGTCTTTGGGATGTGAGGAAAAGGCTCCTATCATCAATACAATGTCCTGGGGAAAAATTCAAGGAACTATGGACATAAAAAATACTGTGACTTTAAATGGGACAGTAGATTAGCATTGTGTGGTGCAGAGGGTGCAACAGTGAACCTGTCTTATAATCAAATCTAATGGTGGACCAATGAAATATTGCATATGTGACTGGATTGGCAGTGTATATCAACTTCATTAATTCAATACTTTGATGCTGTTCTTGAACATTTACATTTCTAGTATATTTCAAATAAACCCATCAAACATAATCAAAACAGGAAAGGTTTCATCATGGTTACACAAAAAAAAACAAAAAAAAAAAAAACAATAAACGCCACCCACAGAGCCTTTATAATCTCTACACCAAAAATTTGATAGACATGATGATTTTGTGTTTCTGTACAGTGCAATGAAATTTTACTTTTGAGCTTTGTAAAGTACCCAGAATTATAAATACAGTAGACAAATATAAAAGCAGTTAAGAGTAAAAAAAAATATATATAAAAAAACAGTCCTATATCAATAAAAAATGTGCAGAATGTACAGCTGTTCAGTGTAGTTAAAGTTGAGTGTTATAAATATAGAGTGAGTAGTGAGTAAAGCTAAAAAGTTAAGTAAAAAGAAAAAAAGTTAAATTTATATGTCCAGCAATGCAAGCACTCGGAGCCACACAGACGTACCGTATCCATGCCCAGCAGAACCAGTAAAGGGATAGTGGTGAGGCCTCCTCTGATCCACTCCTCCAGTGTGACTGTCCCATCGCGATCAAAGTCAATTTCCTCCATCATTTCTTTTAATATCTGCAGTGAGTCAAATACAGTCCTTAAACTAACTGTGTGCTTAAACATAACAAGTAACTATCAGTTACATTTAATACACAGTGTAAAATATGAGTCTTAAAATGAACTATTTTACATAAATCTGAGGAATCTTTAAATCACAGTATAAAAATAGACATGAAATATTTACATTTCTCTTTATGTTTTGCTTATGAGTGTGTCATCTCACCGGTCGTAATTCTGTTGAATCCCACTCTAAATACTCCGCCACATGCACCATCTGATTGATGATGCGATCCAACTCCTACAAAACAAAACGAGAAAAAAAAAACATCCCTTATTGGACCAAGACGACCACCCTACATTTATTTTCAGCCTCACATTTTACTTATGTCTAATCCTGTATGCCTTAAATGATGAAAGGAAAGTGCATAGACGAAGTTTGTACATTAGGATCAAAAGCAGTGTGGTATCGTATTTTCTTTGAGTATTTAATGCAACTTTGTGCTTTGTTTTTACTTTTTACTCCACTACATTTGTCTGATGGGGTTAGTTACTTTTCAGATTACATTGTTCATTACAATTGAGTTTAAAAAAATCCACTCCTTAAAATGTCAAAAAGCTCAACTGATGTAAAGTTTAGAGAAAAATTAGTAGAGGTACATGGGTCTCACAGATTTTCTGGACACTACAAACACGATTATTTTATAGAATTTGATGTTTTACTGAAACTACTACTACACTAATGTAGCACCTATATGAATACAAAACTACATAGTAAAACACTGACCAGGTACTATTTTCAGTGCACTAAATTGCACTACTTACTTATTCGTTTATCAGTAGAGCTCTGCAAAAATTTATTTGAACGATTTGATATTGATTTCATTTTAATTTTGCGTAATCAATAGATACTGGATGAGACTAATTCTTTTGAGCAGGACCGCAACTACCTGACCCAGGTACCACTGATGTGGATGCGTAGCTGTGTTTTGCAAATTCCTGGAAAAACAGGGTATCTCAATCTCACTTG
>JAPSES010000219.1:21964369-21977404 GCA_029822895.1 Maxillicosta whitleyi
TTGTTTTCCTCAAAATCACAGAATATGTGCCTTTACATTTCAACATAAACTGCATATTTTACGGTTTTCATCCCTGCTGAGAGTGTGAGTTCAGAGCTGTGTTGTTTACCTTCCCCATGTCGGCCGCTTTGCCTGCCCTCTACCTTGTCCTGTATGATCAATCCAGCTCTTTGAAGACTCCCACCTGTCACATATATAGTGAATGTGAAATGCAGACTCTGCATGTGTCATTCATATTGTAATGGCCAGGAACCTTTGCCACTTGTCGTGTGTCGTTATCCTGAAGAGATGTGTAGGATTCGTGTTGATACAGGTGAGAACTGTTGGTGATTTTTGTGTGATTAGTGTCTGTGTCGTCACTAAAAGAGTGGTGTTTTTGTACCTGGAACATGGGAGCAGAGTGTTTTACTTTTAATTTACCACTGTTACACTTTTTCAGTCATCTCTTTAAATAGAGAATAAGATTGGTAGAGTGTTTTTTTTTTTTTAATTTGTATTTTTATTTATTTATTTATTTTCTATCCTAGGACTTAACAGGGTTTAAATGAGAGTGAATCAATTATATAGTGTTAATATTACTGTTATCTCTTGTCTAAATTCGATTTTTAACAATTTACACATTGTTTTTGAGGGTAAATTATTGTAAAAATCTGAATTTTATCTTTTGTTTTATTTATTTATTATAACAGTACATATCAGGAACATGTTAAGCTCATGTTGCTGCCATCTGGTGGAATTTCAGTGGTATAATTTCAACTACTCCAAGTGTTTTCCCATGTGAAATGATTGTTTTCAGATTTTAAGTGTCAAAATCCTTAATTCTAAGATCAATTATTCTTCATATTTGTTGTATACCTCTTTAGTTTGTCACTGATAAATATTATGTTCAAGTATATTTATCAAATATCTTTATTTTACAGTTATAATAAGACAATAAGCGAACATCTCCAAATAACACTTGAGTCTGCATTGGAAGTGTCAGTGCTTGCAGTATTTTATTCAAACCTCTGATGAGAGACAGGAAGTCAGGCCATGACCCTGTGGCATCCTCGTGGAAAAATATGCCCTCCATATGCAGAGAGCAAGAACAAAACTGAAATGGCTTGAGCACTGACGCCATTTTATTCAGTGTGTGAAACAAAGCAAAGAGCACACACTTTACGAAAACCGTCCTTCTGTCGTTAGAGATCCATGAGACGCCTGATGGAGCCCATCTTGGAATTTGCACCATTCCAGTCACTGAAGCTCCTGTACTCGCCTGGCCTTAGGTAGTAGTGGCGTCCCCTGAAGTTGGTATGGTCGTACATAAGCCAGTGACCCTCCATCACATTACAGGAGTTGAAGTTGGAAATCCGAAAACGGTCCATGAGGTTCGGGCAGTCACTTGTCAGCTCCATCATCTCTCCTCCCATGTCGAAATGCTCGTACAGTTTAATCCTGAAGGTGGTTGTTTGCTGAAGTGAGCAGAAAGGTCAAAGGTCAAATTCCAGCTAGAGTCACAGTCCAAATCTTCTGTGCGTGCATTCACATACAGACTTTATAGTAATGCATTTTAAAACTAATAGTCATGGATATTTTATGATGAGTCAACTCTTGATAACTTAAATACACTTTAAGATATTTGCTGCATCATTGCTTGTATGAGGTTAGTTTTATCGACATTTTAGGCCTTCTTAATTCAGCTCAGTCCGAGGAACAAACCAAAAACCACTGAAAATATTTTCAAGGTTGAGAAAAAAGTACCATTTTATGATATTTCTGAATTTGACTCCAGCAACAAATCCCAAAAAAGTTGGAACAAAAGCCTGAATAAGTAAGTGTGGATAAAAATAAACAGCAGGAGGAACATTTTGCAAGTAATTAGTTAGTAGTAGATTGGTAATACATGTTTTTTAAACAATAAAATCACATTAAAATCAGTGTTGTGACTTTTATGTTGTTGCAAAATGTTATTTATATTATTGCATGTTTAGGTTAATTGCTTTTACTTTTCACTTTTTATAAATCCTGGATGTAAACTTCATACACTACCTTAATAATCTATAAAATATGTGTTAAAACCTGTCGATTATTATACCAGGGCATATGAGGAGTGCAAACAAGGATTAAAAACTATAGTCACCAAAGGCCTTACCGAAGGAATCATCCGACAGGACCTGACACAGTTGTTCATGCCTGCCTTGCCCATATAGTCTGAGTACCCTCCCCTCTTCATGAAGTACTGATTTCCCGTGTAGCCAGGACGGTCGTAGATCATGAACATGCCACTCTCCACACGGATGGACCGACAGCGTTGAAACATAGAGTTCAGGTCAGCACAGTCGCTCATGCACTCATAGTGGCGTCCTCCAAAGTTTCTATCCTCATAGAAAATGATCTGATGAAGCAAAATGAGTCACCTTTACATCCCTGATATGTATTTAAACACAATGAGCTACAGAAACCTCACACATACCTTTCCCATTATGGCTGCTGTTGTTCATCAAATTGCTTTCTGTGTTTTGATCTTTTCATCTATATATACATTACCCCGTGGAAGTAGGTGTTGTCACGTGCTTTGTTATTAAAATGAAGCCTGGTGTCGACAGAGACTCTAGAGGAGTCTTCCCACTCCTGTTTGTCGCGTCCTCTGTTTGGGTTTACAGACACTGTGCAGCTTCCAGCAACAGCCACAACATGGGCAGGCACTGGAACAGTCAGGACTGAGCTTTTACACATCTTATGTTTGTATAAAATCATATGAATGGGTAATATATGACAAAAATAGGATGGCTGTAAAGAAAATGCATATAATTGATGATTTATCTCATTGTTCTGTTGCTATAAAACAGGTTGATGGTGCAGATATACTACATATTATTATAAATATTGATATTTTTGTGAATCGGTCCAGGGCTGTGACCATGTTTATTTCAGTGCCTAAAAATAAATAAAATAACCCCTGATTTTTTTCAGTATATGTAACTATTTGTACTAGCTGGGAGTTTATAGTCAAAAGAAAGCCCAACAGTGCTAATGTAGATGTAAAAGAGGCTTAACCCAGAAACACCCAGTGGTACTTTTCTCTATTTTTAAGCTTTCTTAACTGATTTATCACCATTTATTATCATATTATCCTCTGTATTTAACTGTTTTGTTTTGGTTTTTTTAAATAAATCAGGAATTTTCCTATATTTCATTTACTGATTATGTGTATGTTCATAAAGCTCATATTAAAGAGAAAAAAAACCCCAAAAACTGTGACATTTTCAGTAAAATCTATCATTAACTGAACGTAAACCAAGTGTGTCCTTCCACTGTCATTCATGGGTTTTACAGGTGAATTCATGTTGTAGAAGATGACAGTGTTTCCATGTTCACTACGGAGCCTCTGAATGTTCAAATGGATCATATGTGATGGTCATTAAAAGATGCTAAACTGCATTTTACATTACATTATTTACATCTACTGATAGAATTAGTGGATCAACAGGTATTAAACAGTTTAGATCAATAGATGGTTTAGTTCAGTGGTGGATGTTTGGGTTCGTATTGGTTAAATATAGTTAAAAACAGCAAAAATAATGCAAAATAATTACATTTGCTTGCAAAAAAAAAATGCCTCTCAGTGACCAAACAGTAAATAAAAACAGGGAAAATAGTTTCCAACAGATCACTTTATTTTGTCATTTGAAGTTGATCATATTAATACTCAAGGTCGATCACTTTAGGAAGGTCAATCTTCAGTTTATTATATTTCCATGTTCCCATAAATAGGCTAGATTACAGCAAGAGGTAAATGGGAGATGTAATGAAACTGAAACGTGAATAAAAGTTAAAACTCTGTGATTCTGCGGAAGGATCCGGTGGTGGCGCAGATGGCCCCCCAGTCACTGAACTTGCGGTACTCTCCAGGCCTCAAGAAGTACTGGCGGCCGCGGTAGTTGGGGTGTTCGTAGAGGGTCCAGTAGCCCTCCATGACATTGCAGGAGTAGATGTCACGGGTGCGGAAATGTTCCTGCACTGACTCGCAGTCCTCGCTAAACTCCATCATCTGACCCTGGAAATTAGCCCTCTCATAGATACGCATGCGGTAGGGGCCTTCGCTGGTCTGGAAAAACATCAAATCCAACACAAAATGACATCAGCATCTGTAACATTGCAAAGTACTTCTCCCCTAAGACCCTGTATGAAGAACAGGCCATATAAAGTATTTATAATTTAGGCTGAAATTTGTTATTTGTAAATTTCCACATATTTAACAACAATTGTAAATGTTTTAATTCAGTTGGACTGGCACTCATATTTCCTTTATTTTCTTTTTTGTTATTTAATTTTTTTTTTTCATCTCTAGTGATTTCTTTTTATTTTTCTTCATTATTTTTTTAATAAGACAAGGCAAAGTAGCAAATGGCAAAAAAAAACAAACAAATAATAATAATAAAATTGACCCCAAAAAAATTACTTCCAGCTCATAAAACACACACATCTACAATATACAGACTAGACAATGAATAAAATAATATAATATCCATAGATAGATTGACTTTAAGTGTTTTTTTTAAATATATATTTGCCCTGTTTTTATTGTTAATGAGAAATTCTTGTTAGTATTTAGTGAAATACAGTTAACCTGAAAAGCATTATATCACCACCAGATGGATGGCACTAATTCAGAACACTTAAGATGAATTTATTTTATCATGTACCTTTAGGTTTATGTAAAAAATTAGAATGACTCACATAGGAGAATGTGCGGCAGGAGCGGATGCTGTCATTGTAGCCCATCCAGCGCTGATAGTCCGGGTACTCTCCTCTGGTCAGCACATACTGGTAGCCGGTGTAGTTGGGCTTCTCATACAGCACCCAGCAGCCGCTCTCCACCTTGATGGAGTTGCAGCGGCTGAAGTGGGAGTGCATGTCAGGGCAGTCGGTGTCGCACTCATAGGAGCGGCCCTGGAAGTTTCTGTCCTCGTAAAATATGATCTAGATCCAGGAGAGATGGAAGATAGAAACTTAACTTTTGGTTTGTGATGTTTTTATTGTATGGTTACTATACGAGTGAAGAACAAACTACACTGTATGACTTAGAAATGAGAAATAACATTTGTTTTTTTTTATGTGCATTCAAATTAACAGCTTTCACAACAGTGTCTGGCACAGTGGTCGATGGTTTTATCATAGCCACTTTTCCAATAGAGATATGAAAACTGTAAAGGTGCAGCATTTTGCAGATATTGTAATTAACTTATTATTAGTTACAAACTTTAAAGCTTGCTATGGACATAATAAACATGATTTCTTACCTTACTACTCATCCTGCAATGTGTGCTGGAGCCAGTCACCTACAGATTAATGGTGGTCTCATAGAGCAGTGCCACAGGCCTGCTATATAAACCTCAATCAAAAGGTTAGCAGATCCCACTGTAGCTGTTTTTTCAATGACAGGGGATTTAACAAACTGGCATCGCTGCCAAAAGTCTTGATCCTGGGTATAGAGTAAAAATCCCTGAATCATCAAAGCAAAAGTCCTAGCAGGCAAATTACTGACCCATTGTGCCCTTTTTATTCGATATGGACATCAAAGAGACATTTTATCCACTAATCCATCATTGAGTGGGTTAGACTTTCCACACAGAATGTCAGAAGTCATCACAAAACAGCATGGCTCTTTAGATTTCAAACATGGGACTTACATGTCAATATATATATATATAACAAGAAAATAGATTGTGTTCAGTGAAACTACAATATGCATCATCATCATCATCATCATCACGTTGGTAAGCATTAACATTATCTCTTTAATGTCACATTTCTTCAAAGCTTTAAAGTGATTTCACATCATACATTGCCTCTAAAATACTATCAATATAAATGTAAAATACTATATGAACTTTAAAGATGTCAAAATCATGCATAAAGATGACACCATAAGAAAAAAATATGTGGAAATGTTGCTCAGAATTAGACACAACATGCTTTGTGAGAGAAAAGATACGATCCCAAGAGACAAAGATCAACATGAATTGCTGTTGAACGCTGCCCTCAGTCCTGCAGAGATTCCCGTGAACCCTCATAGTACTCGGTTTTTTCCTCTTGACACTCACTGCTGTCCTGTTGAGTAACAAAAGAATGGTAAGATCCACTAGGTAGCAGCAGAGGCAGTTATTCATGCTTTAACTCAAGGCATAGTTCTGAAATGTAAGATAATGGTACAACATTAAGTTATTAATTACAATGAATAAATGTTATAAAGCATCAATGAGTGGAAAAGGGCAATGTTAACCTGTTGTTTGCCAAATAGTGGGTCTACATTTGATTTATTGTCTAGCCTGGGGGGTGGGGTCTTTATTAATGTATTACCAGCATTTAAACCATCATTTAAGATAAGCACTTTTTTTTTACTGATTTTTTTTTTTTTTTTGACATACACACATAAACTCAAGCCCAATAAACATCAAGGAGTTGTATAATATATACAGTTACGATTGCTTCATGTTATTTTAAAGTCCTTTCTAATTTTGTTATAGATTCAAACTTTGTAAATAACAATCGTGTCTTATACTTGTACAACATAATTCTCATAGTCCATTCCTCACCTTCTCTCCATTTAACTTTGACCTGCGTTCAACATTGACAAAAGTGCTTTATAAATGAGAAAAACATAATTTAAAAAATTCTAAAAAAATAAAAAATAGAGGGTAAGTATCTGGAATTGTGGCACAAATAAGCACATTTTAATACTTAATAATGTTTAATTTGGTGTGTTATGGTTCGTGACACTCATAGATTCAAACAGAGAATATATACATACTATATTTAGAAAAAATAAGTCAGGAACTGCGGCTACAAGAGGCACAGATGGACAAAAGATGCAATAAATTGACTGATTATCGAACCCGGAATGGAATGACTGAAGAATATGACTGTAATATTGTCTACAGAAATAAGGCTTGTTTGTTTATTTGTTTGTTTGGGTTTTTTGTTTGTTTATTTTCGTTGTTGTTGTTTTTTTTGTTTGTTTTCTGCAAAATTTCAATAAAAACCTAAATGGTAAAAAAAAAAAAAAAAATGGCCCCATATGTGACTGACACAAGGAGAAGATAAACTAAGTTAAGCAACAGACAACAGAGTAGATAGATAAGAAGTGCAGCTGTAAGTTGAGCTTGTTAAATAGTGAGCCTGAATTATGTATAACGTCTTTATAATTATTGATTAATGGCTATTAGTTTACAATCTGATTATGAACCATTGATAAATACTTAATGTAAAATGTGGTCCAAGATATTCCCATTTCCTGTTACTAGATTTTCTTTTCATGTGAGCCATTCAGGTAAAAAAAAAAAAAAAAAAGATGAATTTGTATACAGTGACTACTCACACTTAGGAATGACGAAGAAGATGATGAAGAGGGTGGTGAAACTCGGACTGGGGGGGCACTGGCCTTTGCCTTCTCCGCCAGCCATCTTTTCAACTTTTGATCTATAAGATGTAGAAAATAAAATAAAATAAAATAAAATAAAAAAATAAAAAGTCATCCTGTCCCACCTCTAAGACCAAATATATCCAGTGTGTCTAATTTGCATATAGACTTACTGTGCTTCTTGGAGTGATGCACAGCCTTGTAAGACGCAAGCATAGCAAAAGGATGGTAGGAAAGAGTGAAGGGATACACAATTGCACCCTAGGGTTGGGAAGAAAATGTGTCACTTCTTTATTAGAATAATTATACAAGAGTTATTCATTTCTAAATGTAAGTGTAGAATATAACCTTAGATTGATGGTTGGGGTATGATGTAGCTGGTTTACATTTGTACAAAGCCAGGATTTCCTCCACTGGTAGACTGTTCTGAAGCAGCAAAAGAAGCCGATGTTAAGACCCAGTACTACTTCTGTGACAGTTCCAAAATAGTTTTTTCTCTGTGTTTAACTTTTCTCAAGTGATTTATTATAATTTTATATTAAAATATCCTCCACATTTTGCAGTTTTTCAGTGAAAATCATGCATTTTCGTATATTTAATTCACTTGTGTAGATGTTCATAAAAACTGAAAACTGAAAAAAGGGGACTTTTTCCAGTAAAAATCTATCATTAACTGAACATAAACTCAGTGTGTCCATAAAACTGTCATTGATCCAACTTTATGGGTTTTACTGGTGAATTAATGTTGAAGAAGATGATAGTGTTTCCACGGTAACAACAGAGCCTCTGAATGTCCAAATGGGTCATATACTGTATGATGACCATGAAAAGATGACAAAGTGTATTTTACACCAGTTATTTACATGTATTGATAGGATTAGTGGATCAATAGTTATTTAACCATTTACATCAGTAGATGGTTTTGATATATTATGATGTGTAAGTTGCCATAATATTCTTAAAATTGCACTTATTTTTTTTGAAAAATAAAAGTTTTTCATATTATGTAAACCCTTTCAGAATTTCATTTGACTTTTTTCACCATGTTCCTGGTCGGGCCCACTTAGCTTTAACAAAAATAAACCTCACCCTGACAAGGAACTAAAATTCTCAAATGTAGTCGGGTGAGGGGGGGGGGGATTACCCATGAGTACAGACAGACTTTATTATCATTCGTATTCACAAGAACTGCATAGAAGGAAGTTACATGAAGATTCTTGGCATCTGACCATAAACTTGTTTTGATCTACTGTCAAATACTGGGAATACCACACGATTCCCAGTGTAAATGACACATACCATAATAATTCCAGCAAAGGACGATAAGATCATAGCCTCCCGTTCCAGGCGGTTGGGGTACTGGGCACTGCCGGGGCTACGCATTGTTCCACTGATACAAATAAAATATAGGATGAGTTAAAGTACAGCACCTGTTTTGAAACCCTGGATTCCAACCCTCACTGTCTTCAGCTGGAGCTAAAAGGTCAAGTTTGGATGAAATGATGCGTAAAATGACTTCTTACATGATATCTCTGTCTAGCACATACCGCCCCTCTTCCTTGTTCAACCACCAAAGGGCAACGTTAATGGCAAGATCATAATGAGCCTGTAAAAAAACATATAGTACAACAACATTAGCATTACATTACATCACATCCACAATGTAAATATTCCTTTTTTATTCTATATTTATCTCTGTATATGGGTGCTTCTATGCAACTGGTCCCTAAAAACAGGACATGGGGGCTAAAAGTTCAATGTTATGAAGCAAGTTTGGAAATATTTTGGGTCTATTTAAAAAATAAATATTTACTGAGATAAAGGAGAAACTATCTTTCAGATAAAACATGTATTTATATTATTGCCATATTATTTTATTATTTTCATACAAAAATCTGCATGTAACACAGTAAAAAGGATGTGAAAATTTCTACTATTTTTTTCCAAATTATTTTTTATTCTCTCAGAGGTACATGTTAGGAATCAAACTAATTATGCAAGACAGAGTATTTGACAAAGGTGACTGCTGTTGCAAAATCACTCATGATTTATTTATGTTTAAATGAGCAGGTTCCGTGTGTAACACCAGTGGACGCAATGGGTTATGTAGGAAACCTGGAATGAGACTGCCAATTCATGAAAAACCTACATGTCTGGATCAGAAAAACCACTAGGATCATCACATTTAACACAGTGTCTTTATTTGGAAAACAATATCAAGCCATGTTTTCAAGATAGACACATAGGTAGGTTTTCGTGTCCTAATTTTAGTCTTATTTTTGACCCCAATATTTAATTAAAATTGTATTAATTTGGGAATGGCTCAGAGCGAGAGCACTTTTTTTCTTTCTTTTTTTTTTTGCATTTATCTGAGGTCATCATTAGGTACATTCTGGGGAAAATATGTTTAAATTTCTCTTTTATTATTTGGCCTAAAAAGCTGGCAAAGTGCCAGGTAACCAAATAAACCCAGTTTCATAGAAGCACCCATATTTCATTTATCACTCATTTACCTTATGTTGTTATGTTATTTTATGTTACCTTACTTTATCTTACATAGAAATGATACAATATATTCATTACATATCAAATGAAGTGGAACACCAACATTTATTTCTACCTAAGATCATGTTTAGTGATGGGTTTTTTACCAAGTCATCCAACATTGTGGAGGTCCCTTTTCCCTTTGGATCAAAAGACTTTTCTCGAATTCTTTGCCCAATGTAGTCACCGCTGCATGGATAAACAAAACAGTCCAATTTCCAATTGTGCCATAAGAACCATATCATACATTTCAGATTTGTTACTGTTATAGTAAACTCACATAAGAGCCTCTACATCTCTTTTCAGCTGCCTTGCTCCCATCTTCAGGAGGAATATCTTTCATCTATGACGCCTGAAAATATATTAGGAAATATCAGAAAAGACTGCATTTAAAGTATTATTAACAGGGATGTTGTGTAGGCCTATTATTGTTTGTATTATAACACTGAATTTAGTGTGAAAAGTTAATCCACAGTTTGTTTTACAAATGATATACATTTATTGCCCATTATATCATTCATCCCTAACCCACCAAAAGGACTAGTTGACCTATTAAAGACATTGTCATGTGATGTGAAAGTGGCGATAAAATGGTCAGAAATATTTATGTCTACTGTTAATTTACACATTTTTAAACAAAGGGTCACATACTCACATATACAAATACTGTGCTATCACATGACCATGAATTTATACCACTGGACAATGAAATCCTGTCTATTTCAAGTAATAAGTTCCTTCTCTGCAGCAAACTGTATGGTTTCATACAAAAAAGTACTTTTACTGTAACTGTTGCTCAAATGTTAGCTGAATTGAAGGACAATTTGTTTTGTTTTTTTACACATAACAAGGCTCATGTATGTTTTTTATTCTGTCTTTTACTGGACCCACTTTATCTTCACTATGGTCACGCGCGTTGTTTGGAGCCTATCCCAGCTACCTATGGGTGAAGACGGGGTACATCCTGGACATGTCACCAGTTCATCGCAGGGTTGAACATATAGAGATAAGCAATCACTCTCACAGGCCATTTAGATTAACCAATTAACCTACCAGTGCACGTCTTTGGATGGTGCGGGAAATTTGGATACCTCAGAGAGAACATGCAAACTCCACATTACACCCATATACTGGTGTTAGAATCAAACCCATGACCTCACTGCACAAGGGTTATCCGCTGCACCACTGTGTCATATGTATTTTTATCCATAATTATCCATCATTCCCTGAATCCAAACTTACTCTGGTATTTGTCATCTGTGACCAAATATATAAAAGAAATACAGTATGTAAAAGGTTGTCAGTAATGTTGTAAATACAAAAAGACGCCCTATTCATTCTGAAAGAGGTAATCTACTGCTAATGATGTAGAAGAGTAGTCAGGGATCTGATAGCTTGTTGAGAACCCACAGAGACCAAGATAAGAGACTGACAAGATAAACTACCCAGACAAGTGGGAAAAAAGAGATCCCGTCAACTCTGCCTTAAAAATTCAACATGGTTTCACAGAGATTATGTTGAACTTGTCATTTATAAAATGTAAACGAAATACAACAAAACAAAACATATTCTGATGTTCCTCTACATCACCATAATATCTTCATTCCTATGAAAATATTATGGTATTATATAATTTGTGTGTACATTCAACCTATTTATATAACATCTGATATGATAAACTTTATTTTGAATATAAGTAGTAATAAAACATAAAGGTGGACAAAAGGCAAAGAGAATTTACCAATTTAAATCCAATAAATTTATCAAAAAAAGAACAAAAAAAAAAAAAAAAAAGTTGCACATTGTATAACTCTTCATTGTGGCTCTTTTAACACTTTCTGTCCAAAATGTGTTTTGTAAATTGAGTGAAAATGGTACATATATCTTTTAAAGCATTTAACTGTCATAAAATGCTACTCATATTGTAGAAAAATCTAAATCCTGTCTCTATCCTGTATTAATATCTGTTGTTGCATGTAACTTTCAGGGCATAAAGCTAATTATTCAATAAATACCACTAAGTCAAGCTTCTGACAACGTAGCTGAGCTTAAAGGATTTTTTTTTTTTTTTACACATAACAGTAGCCTGGTTTTATCTCCCATAAACTGAATCATCAGAAAACACAACCATTTACTAGTAATGAACAGCTGTGGGAAAAATTATTGTTATTAGACCACCCTTTGTTTTCAATTTCTTGTTCATTTTAATGTCAAAGCTTCATTTGTTTGGACAAATATAATGATAACAATGAAAATAACTCAGAGCTAATATCTATCCATTTTTTATGTTATATATCTATGGCATTGTACTGACAAAAAGTGCTTTTAGACATTCCATGGTTTCTTTTCTTTTCTGATTTAGTCACATGATACACACAGGAGTTACTACTTGATTGCATAACCATTGTTTTTGATGGTCTAATCATTTTTTCCATGACTGTACATAAGGGTTTGTCTTATATAAACACAAAAAGGTGCTCTATTGTTTACTCTGGAAGGGGTTAATCTACTGCTAATGATGTAGAGTGGTGTACTCATGAATTTGATACCCAATTGAGACCCCACAGAGACCAAGATAAGAGGCCTGGAATATAAAGTACTCAGTAACACAACCCTACTTCACAATATATTATACAGAATATTAAAAAAAAATTAATAAAAAGATTGGAGGGGAGAGGGGGGCAGAGAAAAATCCAACCAAGAAACAATCTCTTCTGCACAATGGCATTTTAATAGAATTAGAAACAGCGTATGGTTTAAAAAGTTATTATTTTGTACTCACCAACAACACTGTACAACTGCCAACAGCTTCAAGCCTTAGTTCACATGACAATAGAAAAATCATAAACATCCTTTGCTGCTGCCATGCTAGGCTGAATCTGGTAACCTTTCTGAGGAACACAAGCCTTAAACAGCGATGCAGAACCAAGAGGACAGTCTTCTCAGGTGAACGGTCCAGGCTGAATAATTTATGACAGACCTCCCCGTCAATCTTCCTAACAATTAGTAACACCACGTCACTGGGAAACGCACAGCACAATGGTCAAAGATAAATGGAGGAGCATTTTATCTCTCACCGGTCTGTA
>JAPSES010000219.1:21991673-22013361 GCA_029822895.1 Maxillicosta whitleyi
GAAATGTGTTCTGACACTCTGATCATGGCATCTGAAGGTGAGATGGGGGAAGAGGAAAGCCTTAGGAAGGGGGACTCAACAGGCATGGAGGATGGGGACAATTCTGAAACATCCACTCCCAGATTATTCCGGGATCCTCTGCAGGACGACACAGGGCTGTTTGTGGCCGAGCAGGTGGCTTCATCTGATGACTGTCTGAAGTCCATCTCTGCTACTTTCAAACAGGAGCTAAAGGACATTATTCTGTGCATCTCCCCCTTCATCACATTCAAAGAACCTTTTCTCCTCACCCCTCCTGGAATGCACTGCCCCAGTAGAGATTACTTTCCTGAACAGGTACAAGGCTGTCTTTATTTATAAACCTAAACAAGGAATAGTCGTAGCATTCTGGGAAATGCAGATAAAGAGAGTTGTACATATGTGCATGAAGGTGCATTTTTCAAAACATGATTTTTATCATTTTTTTTAAATGTACCTTCACTCATGTTTTATTTCAGACAGGAGTAGGACAATTAAGTTTTTCCCGTGTAACTTTCCTCTAGATCCTTTTTTAAAGAACTTTTGGTTTAGTTGAATTAGTTGTAGAAATCATGAAATTGTCTTAAATCTAAATTTCAGAAGTCTTGGTTACCACAAACACTTTATCTAGTTTCATTTATCCATCTTTTATTATCTTAATTTCTTAAACTATATGAAAGTTTACATTTCTGATGTTGTAAATTTTTAAAGCTACCCCTGAACCCAATCTTTTTCCTCATACTTATGCTTACCTCATGGTAAATTGTAGATTTGCCTACCTCAGTTTAATAAGCAAAGTCCTAGATTAATCTACTGCATCAAACTAAATATGTTCACACTGTTTATATTTACATACAATACTGGGTTAAAAGTAATATGACCAGTTTAGAAAGTCATTGTTGTGTTGGATTAAAGTTATATTTACAGGGTCAAATGACCAAAGATAGGATTGTCAAATTGTTCTCAAATTCATGATAAAGTCATTTAAGGGTTTTAAAAAAATCTTGTTCTAATGATGACGGCAAAGGATTTGAACATTCCACTTATAACAAAATTGAATAAGGAATTTTAGTGAGTTCAGCTTACGATGAATACATGCGACTACTTGGCTACAACCAAGACACACTTTTTTTCGCAAAGTAATAGGATTACCTGGGCGAATGAAATATATTATGTGCTATTTCTGTTGGGGACCAGAAATGCACACTTTTCACTGTTCAATGGCATGTTTACAGTTAAAAAAAAAAGTCAACCAGGGATAAAAAAAAATTGCATATCTCTTTCTGTTAGCAATGAAAAGACACATCAAAATACACTAGAAACCACTGCAGTTTGTTTTTATGTTTTGTTCATATCTGTTTATTTCTGTTAACATCTATTAGGTTGTATTTGTGAATGTCTTTATTACCAGTGTTTCATAGAGTTGGATCTCATCTTTCCTGTAGGTCTATCTATCACCCCTCCTAAACAAGGACTTGAAAGAACTCGATGGACGCAGAAAGCGGCAGCTTCTTAAAGATGCGTCTCCATCCACCCTCGCCAGTGGCCAGAGCAGCAGTAGTGCACCAGCGAAGCCCATTGATGTGCTCCCCTGCCATAGCCTGACCAGCACTCGCATCATTGAACAGCTTGGCAGCAGCCAGGAACTTGCCAAAATGTTAGCGGACTACAGAGCCAAGGGGGGTCGCATTCGGCAGAGGGAGACTGACCGCTTCACTCCCCTTATTAATACTCAGAACAAAGTGGGGGAAACGCAGATTAAACTTCCAGCCAAGGCTGACAGTGAAGAGGAGAAGCCAAGCAAACAGAATGATCTAAGCTGGGCTCCCAAAGTAAGAACATGAAACAGATTAATGGAATGTAAAAAAAAACTATAAGAAGTTGAAAATACAACATTCATTTTTTTTAATCAAGTCACAAAATTTCAGATTCTGGCTTCTTAAATGTATATAATTATTTTTGTTACTTGATATTTTAATATAATTTTAAGAAGCTGCTATTATTATTTACCAGAATAGTATTTGGAAAAGGAAAAAGCATGTAATTCACACCCTTGCCTCCTATACATCTCATTTCAGAGCTACATTTTTTATCTTGATTTCTTATGTTCTGTTGTTTGTTTTTCTCTCAGCTGGACTGTCTGAACCCTATCAACCATCAGAGACTGTGTGTGCTCTTCAGCAGCTCCTCCGCCCAGTCCAACAACGCCCCCAACCCCTGTGTCAGCCCCTGGTAAAACAGTCTATACACAATAGTACAACATGTAGAAACTGGTTCATGGAAGGAATTTGCATTGTATACATTACTTTTGTTATTAACAGGATTGTCACAATGGAGTTCTATGGCAAGAATGATCTCTCTCTTGGTGTGTTTTTGGAGAGATATTGTTTCAGGTAAATTTGTTTTCTTTGCAGAGACAGCAAATGTGATAAAGCGTCTCAAATATGTACTCTAAAATATACTAAATATGTGTGTCACTTGAAAATATCTAACGCTACAGTCCTTTTTCACTTGGCTGTATATGTTGTTTCTTCAGGCCGTCTTACCAATGCCCCAATATGTTCTGCGAGACTCCCATGGTGCATCACATCCGACGGTTTGTGCACGGTAACGGCTGTGTACAGATTGTCTTAAAGGAGCTGGACTCCCCTGTTCCTGGTTATCAGCACACAATTCTCAACTATTCCTGGTGCAGGATATGCAAACAGGTTAGTGACGATAAACAAACAACAATTTAAGAAAAAAAAAAAAGAATTATTGCTTATTCAAAAACAGTCTTTTAATGGGATGTTTTGCCATTTGCTTTGCAGTGGGTCATTCTGGACACTTTTCAATCATAAACTAGAAAAGCACTCCAAGCAGCACAGTTCCCCCACATATTGTGACTGACACCCCACAATATTACTCCCACATTTGTTTGTTTTATATATTTTATTAGATTCTTGACACTGGAAACATATTGTTTACAATTACACTATCGGTATTTGTTGAATAATTATTCGTGAAAATTGACATTTCCGTAATGGTGGTTTTCTTCAGGATGTAGCTCCATGACTATTGAAGATGCGTCTATAGAAAAGTCCATAGACTATATGAGAAAACAGGAGTTCCACTGTCATCTGGTGGACATTTGTTAGTACTGCAACAGTGTCAATAATAACTAATAGAGAATCCTTTAAAAAATTCCTGGATCCAGACTGATCCAGATCACCTCCAAATTTAATCATCTCTTCCTTGTCTCAGAGTGAACATTTCCTGAAAATTTAATTAAAATACATTCATAACTTTTTGAGTTATCTTGCTAACCAACAAACAAACCCTGACGAAAACATTACCTCCTTGGCGGAGGTAATAAAATGGGGGGAGGGGGGTGTCTTGGTATTTGGTATTTTCTCTTTTATGCCGATGATTCAATTTTTGAGTTGGATTGTTTATGTTGAATACATGGTGCGTTTTCGTCCTGACCCAGAACCGTGTAAAAATATTTGAGACCTCTTAAGAATGTAGTACAAAATCCACTGTTTCTCTAATATGAAGACACTGAACCTTGGTTTGAAACTTGGTTTTTGAGTGTTCACCCGATTTCCACTTTGTCTTCCAGGTCACCCCAGTCGTGCCTCTGTCCAATGACTCATGGTCCATGTCCTTTACAAAGTACTTGGAGCTGCGCTTCTATGGCCATCAGTACACTAGGAGAGCTAACGCAGAGCCCTGTGGACACTCTATCCACAAAGACTACCACCAGTACTTCTCATACAACCAGATGGTGGCTTCCTTCAGGTCAGTCACCACTTTTTTCCCCTTCATTCACCTGATTTTGAAATATAAACAGAATGATAGAGCAGATAATGTTACTTAATTAAACATAGGTCATAAAATGGATGTCCAGGATGTATTTATGTGACATACTCTAGATATCGTCAATTATTCCACCATTGCTTTGGCTTCGGTTATGAAATTTTAATTGCATTCTGGATTAATTATTTTTGTTTTGTCTTTCTTGTAGTTATACCTCTGTTCGACTGCTGGAGATTTGTCTTCCTCGTCCCAAAATCTTCATCAGGAACCTCGGACCTTCTAAAACAAACCTTCAACAGGACCTTAAAGACTTTTCTCTAAAGTAAATACAGTATATATTATGAAAAACCAGGCTGTATTGTTCACACAACTCAGCAGGCTTGGAAGCAAAGTATTATGAGCAAATCTACTTGAATAATTGAATTAAATAATAATGAAGTCCTTGTGCTGCTGACGAAGTTATGGTCTCTTTAATCACTTTATGTACTGTTGGATTGTTAACCTACAGCAATGTATGGGAGACGCAACTTTCCATTGTCAGAGAAATGTTCCTTTTTTTCAGATTTGTCCCAATGCCTTGTTAAGTTTTAGATTTCAATGTGTTTAATTGGTATTATTAGGGGGAAATTCAAATGTACAGAAGCACAAGTCAATAGGCATCAAATACACTAGAAAAATAATGAGAAGAGAAAATGTATATAAAACTTTGTTAAAGTGACTAAATTACATAAATGGTAATAATAATAGTAAAGTGCGGTAAATGATATAGGCAAGTGAGTGACATTTAACAGATGCTAAAGTCTGTTCAGAGCAGGATGCCAGTGAGTGATTGTTTATGTAGCCTGGTGTTGTGTGCATTTTCTTCATTAAAAATGACAAAGATGGGTATTATGTAACTAATGTGAATATGACAGCTTTAGTTAATGTGCCGTTTCCCTTTTCCGTCTCCACTCAGAGTGACTCAGGTGTATTTAGCCATCGATGACCGCCTCACTTCCCTCAAGACAGACACCTTCAGTAAGACCAGAGAAGAGAAAATGGAGGACCTCTTTGCTCAGAAAGATGTGAGTTCTTATCCAGTGCTGTCTTATTTCTATACATGGTGGCGGCTTAGGCTCATGTTGGCGTTTTATCTGTCTGTAGATGGAAGAGGCGGAGCTACGGAGCTGGATCGACAAGCTTCAGGCGCGTTTGCAGGCCTGTGGTCTTGATTCTCCTCAGCAGCTTCAGGCCATTCTGGAGTCACTGGTTATGAAGAAACAGAGTCTGTGCGAAATGTTACAGTCCTGGAACAGCAGGTCAGAGTCACTGCTGACATGCCTTTTCATCAAACATATTCAGGTTCTTGAAGTAAATTTATATTCTTCTGTTTCCTGTCACTATCCCAGGCTGCAGGATTTGTTTCAGCAGGAGAAAGGAAGGAAGCGTCTGTCTGTCCCTCCAAGCCCAGGCAGACACAGACAGACTGCTGCTGCTGATGAAAGCAAGGTCAGGAGAAATGTTTACTTGTGTTTAGGTTTGTGTTTTATTGCAGCACATATAAGGCTACCTTCAAACTACAGTGTCTAGTACCTCATCTGACAGTTTTGTTCACATATGACTGAAATCTGTTAAGTGTGTACAGCACACGTCACAAGGAGTCTGACCCCATTCATTCACAGAGACCACTTCATGTTAAATTAAATCAGATCTACATCAGAATTTGTTTATGTTTTGCCGTGCAACATCAGTCTGATCAATACGCAACTTTTACATCATACCATGTGTACTTTCTTATCTATACTATGGGGGGGAAAAAATTCACCTGGGCAGAAAATCTTTTCTATTTAACCAGTACTGCTAATTTACACCATTTATTTTTGTTAAAATGAAAGATGTACATCTTTCTTCTTTTGTTCTACCAAAATTCTTGTATATAATGATGATGACTAACTTCATTTATGCTTTTAAATACATTTGGGCAGCAATGCATATTAATCTTGCTCAAAGAAATTCTAAAACATAGACGGGTAAGCACTAATGAAACTGTCAGAATTTATCAGAGCTCACCCAGCTACTGTGAGGCAATGTGGTGCAGACCTAATAATAGAAAATTTAAAAAATGTCTACATGTAGAAGTAACTAGTTGAAATTGTTGCTGTTATGTTGCTTTTCTCTAATATATGTAAGTTTAAGGACAGCTGACTTGAGAACAGAGCATTTAGTGAGAAAAGAAAACCTTTTTCTTTTTTTTTTTTTTTTTTTAATTAGGATGAGTATTAAATAAAGCATGTAACTAGTTGAACTCATGTAAGAGGAGGTTAAATGCTAATATAACATCCCTGTTTCCCATAGAGGTCACTATCTTTTCTTTGTCCTGAAATGTTCACTTTATTTTCCTTTGGCAGAGTAATCTGGATTCTTCCCCTCGTAACCCTTCTCCTGTCGTCCAGAATGGAGAGAAAGGTGAATTTGCCTCCTCTGTATTAAATCCTTCTTCATTTCATGTTTCTATGAAGCTGGTTGTGATACCAGCTGATCTCCATGAACCTTTTGCATTTTCAGAGGATCGTCACCTCACCACGCTGCCCTCGGGCTCCTCCTCGCTGCTGCCGTCACCAGGAGACCCAGCTGCTGAACCAGTCACACCTGCCCCCTCTTTAACTGAACAAGACTCTCTCAGCATCCCAGAAGGTACACACTACCACACTCTTATATGCCTAAACAGATTTTACCCTTACCTTAGCTCTGGTAATTTGCGTTTTTTTTTCTTGTCAGATGTGTTTGACGGACACTTACTGGGCTCCACAGACAGTCAGGTGAAAGAGAAATCCACTATGAAAGCTATCCTGGCTAATTTCCTGCCCGGCAACAGCTACAACCCTATCCCCTTCCCATTGTAAGCACCACACTCATTCTGTATCTTTATCAATACCAAGAAATTAGATTTGGTAGCACAAAAAGTAACAACTGGCATCTAAGGCATGTCCTCTTAATTTTTTCAGTCAATAAAATTACATCAATATGGTAATGTGGTGTGTGTGTGTTTTCAGTGACCCAGACAAGCACTACCTGATGTATGAACATGAGCGAGTACCCATTGCAGTGTGTGAGA
The DNA here is from genome assembly GCA_029822895.1 of Maxillicosta whitleyi. NCBI lineage: Eukaryota > Metazoa > Chordata > Actinopteri > Perciformes > Neosebastidae > Maxillicosta > Maxillicosta whitleyi. The sequence goes on from JAPSES010000219.1 coordinate 21,998,584, forward strand.
AAGAACCAAGCTCCATCATAGCCTTCGCTCTCAGGTAACCACCGGCTTCTCTTTTCTCAGTTCATCATTTTATGTCGGGAGGAAGTAATCTTTCAAAATATATCTATAAACATGCTGCTGTCGTGTGGTTTATTGCCTTTTAGCTGCAAGGAGTACAAAACGGCACTGGATGATCTGTCCAAGACATCAAATGGAGGAGGAGATGAAATTCCACAGGTCAACAGGTACACAGAAAACAAAACTATTCATATAATGATCATAGTAGGTATCTGTTTTTCTGCAGTTGGACAAGCTTTATCATTTAACCATGTAATTAATGTTCAGAAGGGGTGTGATTGCAGGGAGAAACTAATACTAAACATGTTTTAAATCTACAGATATAATGAACTGGCTTCAAACAAAATATTGAATTAGTAAATCTACCTGCCAGAAAATGACAGTGTAATAATAAAATATGTTTTTAAAGAAGTGTGTGGATATTGTTTTAATTTCCAATCGTTTTTCTACACAGCGCTGGAGAGAGTCGGGCGAAGAGCAGCCCTGCCAGACCCAGTGAGTCGGCCTCGTCCCAGCAAAGCCGAACCAGTGTGGACGCAGATCCACTCAGTACGTGTTCTCCACCAGCCACTGAGCAGTTAATGCACTGAGGGTTAAATGTATTATCACTGAATCCAACATTATGTTATTGTTTTGTGCAGAGGATGCAGATTTGTCAGATAAACAGAAGAAACTGACACTGAATCCCCACATTGAGCTGCGTGAGTTTACTTTTCTAGTTTTACTAATGCGTTTGTTCGACTCATTGTAATCTAAATAATCATTAATATGACTATTGTGTTGTTTCTTGAACATCCTTAACTCTTGCCTAATTGCTACATTTGTAGAATTCTCTGATGCCAACGCCAAGTTTTACTGCCGCATCTATTATGCTGAGGAGTTCCACAAGATGCGAGACGAGATCATGGAAAGCTCCGAGGAGGATTTTATCCGTTCACTGTCCCACTGTGTCAACTGGCAGGCCCGCGGTGGCAAATCTGGAGCAGTTTTCTATGCAACAGAAGGTTCTATATACACTAAAACTGACCACACATTACACCAGTGACACTGTTAAATGTAGATTCTTTTCGTTTTCTGGGAAATAATTTCCTCCTCTTGTGTGTCTCATCAGATGACCGGTTCATCCTGAAACAGATGCCCAGACTGGAGGTCCAGTCCTTCCTGGACTTTGCTCCTCACTACTTCACCTACATCACTGGAGCTGTGCAGCAGAAAGTATGCATGAAGTACAAACAGTGTTATGTAATAAGTCTGGATAAACATGAAGCCCCTGAGTTTGGCTGTATGTGTAAGACAAATATGATAAAGTACTTGTCATCAAAAATAATGAAAAAAGTGGGACGTCTCACATTTCAAAGTCAAGTTAAATTTCACTTATCTGAATCCCATCACAAGAGAAATGGCATTTGTTAATGTGTCTTTAGGCACAGATTCTAAAGTAAATTCACTTTCAGTAATGTACAGACGGACCACATTTAAGATGAATTATTTTTCACATGAGACATGGACTAATCGCACACATCTACACGTGTGCTGAAGATCAAACTTGTGTGGATTAAGTAAATTTAATTTTACTTATTTATGTTTTATGTGTGATACAAGCCAAATTAAAGTCAAGATAAATAATTTGTTTTAGTGTTAAACATTGGATGTAGCACAAAACTGAAAATTTATTGCAGGATTTATTTCATATGTTAATTTGAATTGTGGAAAAATTTCATTACAAAATGCTGGGAAATGTATGCATGATCTTCAACCTGTTTAAACCTGTTTTGTCATTATGTAATGCTATGAAAATATGTACAGTGAAATGAATTTTTTATATTTTATTAGATGATAAAGTGTTTTTACATGATATGTCATGAAGAAATTTTTCCAAAAATGTTTTTCACACAGCGACCAACTGCACTTGCGAAAATCCTTGGCGTTTACCGGATCGGTTACAAGAACTCCCAGAATAACACGGAAAAGAAACTGGATCTGCTTGTGATGGAAAACCTTTTCTACGGGCGCAAAATGGCTCAGGTCAGACAGTCACACTATGCCTGTACTGTCTTTGGTACCGAATACCAGCACATAAACCCACATTCTACAGCAATTTATCTGTAAAATACACAAAATGCCTTTGTGTCATGAGTCTAAGTTGTAAAGCAGGCCTTCATATGCAGACTCTGGTACATACGAGTCTTTAATGCTGATAAAACTCGCCATCTTCAGGTGTTCGACCTCAAAGGGTCACTGAGAAACCGCAACGTGAAGACAGACTCTGGGAAGGAAAGCTGTGAGGTGGTTCTGCTGGATGAGAACCTCCTGAAGCTCATCCATGACAACCCACTCTACATCCGCTCCCACTGCAAGTCCATCCTCCGCGCCGCCATCCACAGCGACGCCTACTTCCTGTCCAGCCACCTCATCATTGACTACTCCTTACTAGTAGGGAGAGATGACGCTACCGATCAGCTGGTGGTCGGGATCATAGGTGAGAGGAGGATCTCACCGATGACCTTATGTCTGTAGCCCTGGTCCTGTTTGGTTTCATACATCTGCTGCTTTTTTCTGATATTATAATGGCCACACTTATCCCGTTTCTCTTTTTGCAGATTATATCAGGACATTTACCTGGGATAAGAAACTGGAAATGGTTGTGAAATCCACTGGAATTCTGGGAGGTCAAGGTAGGTCATAGGTCATAGCTCGCAATGTTGCTGGTCCTTCAGTCAGGAAATGTATTTTGATCCTTAATTATTACACTAATTTGTCTTTCTCCTCATTTTAGTCCATTTTAGCTATTAATAACTTAATAAAACATTTGCACCAAATGAATAGAAGCCACATTTTTTTTGCCGTTTAGGCTTTTTGAAATTGCATAGGGTAGAATAAATAAATGTCATAAATATACAACGTATAAAGAAATTACAGACAGCAAGAAGCGCCAATAATGGAAACGTGGTATGAACAATACGATACTAAATCTGATATTTAGATCCGTAGATGTTCTGATTTTGGCGATAATAAACGACAACAATGCATTTAAAGGATTCCCAGTTGTCAAAGTGTTGCAAATCAAGGAAAACAGAATCACAGAAAATGTTGATATTATAGGATTAAAAATTAACAATTTCAACCTATTGCAGCATTATCCCCAGAATTTGTGAAAAACTAAAGAACTGTAAAACTTAATTTTTTCAATAAAATAATTGACTTTGCATAATTTTGGACAATTAACATATCAGAGGTATGAAAAATTGGACACAGTGGCGCATATATTAAATGATAACCATCTTTAAAGCTCATTCGGATGCTCTCCACATTGACTCTTCCTTTAATGTGAATCCTAAAGAACAGCCTGTTTATGAACTGATGAACCATGAGCTGCATTAACCAGGTTTGGATGAAAGTGAACAACATCACTGACACTTTGGGAGTGTTCCTACTGGTCTCTAATGTGTCGGTGTGTTGTGCTTCCAGGGAAGATGCCTACTGTCGTGTCGCCGGAGCTGTACAGAGCTCGTTTCTGCGAGGCCATGGACAAGTACTTCCTGATGGTGCCGGACCACTGGACGGGCCTGGGCATCAACTGCTGAGCGGTGTGTAGATGTCCACCTCCAGTTCCACACGCAGGCACTCCTCATGGACTTTCTATGCATGGAAATGAGCTCCTATATATAAAGACGCCTCCATCTGTAAATGCTACTTGAAACCCAGAAGCACACTGGATGCTGTAAACGACGACAACGTGGACTGTAGCCTGACAGGTACACAGCACAGTATCATTCCATTGGACCAGTAATTCCACCTGTTTTTACCACTGGGGAGGCATTTCGGTATTATGTGATAATTTATGTTTCCTAGACAGTATGTTTTTATTTGTGCCATGAGTTCAATGGTTTTAAGAGAACCCACCATGACAAAGCACTGACCACATTCAGTCTTGTGGTTATAGTTTGGAGAACAAACCAATTCATGTAATTTAAAATTTGTAAATGTACAGAGATTATGTAACTATTAAAATATTAACACTGATTTCAAAGCAAATGTCTTTTTTTTGGGGGGGGGGGGGGTGAGTGAAGACATTTAACAGTATGGAGATAAGTAGACTTTTTTTTTTATTTTTAGAGCTAAAACATTGTGTAACCTTCCTTCTCTTTCAAGTCATGATACTCTTTCATATTTTATTTTTTGGGGTTTTTATTTTACATACTTTACAAAAGTTTTGGGCTGCCTTTAGCTTTATTTTACATGGTTAAACTGAACATAGATTTATATATCATTCACTTCAGATACACCAAGAAAATACAAGAATTATGTGCACAGCCTTAAAAAAAACTGAACCAAATGGGTTGTAAGTCACTATCTAGTGTGAGCCCCCAAAACAATCAGGAACATCTGACATAGTTTAAAACATCAGAAAATTTATGCAATAAATATTGTCTGAATAAAAGGTTTAAAGATATTAGAGCAAAGGGAGATCACAATAAATATTGTTCCTTTGGTTCATAGAAGCTGTTTATTCCTTGAAACTTCAGTTTTTACTGCTGTACACTTGATATTCAGATTATGTCTTAATACAAGACTAAATGCATATGTGGCCATTGTAACTTTACTAAACCAACAAATCTAATACGGGGTTCCTGTAGGGTCATAAAGTCTTGAATTTACAAATCTGCATTTAATACCTTAAAGTTTTTAAAAGGTATTAAATTTGATATAGTAGGTCTTAAGTTATGTTGCAATAAACTCATTGGCTGTTTTGTATTTTAATGCGTCTGTTAAATGTCCCATACTCAACTCCAAATTGACAATTTACAGTATGTTGAAATTAAAAAACCAATTGTCACTAACTTTGCATCCTTTGGTGACAAATGACTTGGAACAATGGGAATCAAGGCACTGGAGTAAGTAAATACATTTTCCTAAATTCTAGAGATTCTTGTCAGTATGGCTGTGAAATGGCCATTAAATTGTTTTCTAAAATGTCTTTAAATTTTACTTTAAGAACCCTGCTAATATTGACCTGGGATTTTTGCATATTACTGTAGGTTGAGAAACTGATTATTCCTAGAAATACTAGAACTACAGGTGCAAATAATTGGCTGGAAAATGAAAAGAAAATGCTGTGCATAAAGTGAACCCTATGCATGTTTTGATTCATGAAAAAGACCAAAACAAAAAAACACGCACACAGATTTGTTTTTGTTTTGTTTTTTTTAAACGGTACAGTTTATATAAAACAAAGGGTAGCTGACAAACAGCCTTCAGCATGTCGTACTGCATCAGGAACTGGTATGAAAATCATCAGACACATGACTATAGCGATTGTCAGGACTGGTGAAGCTCATTTTCTGGTGGGTTATTAATACTGGCAGACGGGTCGGGTCTCAGCAGACCTTCAGCTCAGGGACAGCGGAGGCAGAAAAGACTGTGCTTTGATAACGTGTGCTTATCGGACGCTCAAGTCGTCTCCATCCAACTCCTACGGCAGCAAACGGCGTTCTCGGTTACAACAGAGATTTCGCTGATTTTTTTTTTTTGTTTTGTTTTGTTTTTGTATACAAAGCTTTATGTCAAGACTATGTACAAAATCACTTCAGCAATTTCATATCAGTACCTAAGGAGGGACTCTCACACCCATAAACAAAACCAGTTCAAGAGGAAAAAAACAGTGATTTAATGGATTTTTCTTACTGTCAACAATTCTCAAGTCAAACCCAAAAGCTTAATAAAGCACCAACTTAATCCCCTTAACAAAATAATCTCCTAAATCTGGATTTCTTACTGCTTTTTCAGTAACATTTGGGACAAAAACGTGGACTCAAAATCAAAGTATACAGATGTACCCTGTTTTTTTAAGATTTTTTTTTTCAATAGTAATAAAAGTATCAAGTGAAAAACAAGGATTTGATTGGGTTTTTGACTCTTTTTTTTTTTTTTTTTTTTTTTTAATTTATTTAAACAGTTTTTTCGAAAATATATAAAAAAACAAATACTGTCGGCCTTTAAGGAGACAGATTATCTGCAATGGTCCCTCACAGAGTAAAACCCCCTCACACTTTTTCATTTAGGGGACACAACTTCTCACACCGAGTTCAAAACGCATTGAAGGATCAGTTCACGCTCATTACATCAATATCCAGTGGTATCGAACCATGCTGTTGGCGTCAGTTTTGAGATTTCTGCCTTCACACTCAGATGCAGGTGAACAGTTTCAACTCCTATAATCAGATGTCCAGGTCATTTTAAGGCGTCACATGATGGGAAATATTGCAAACAAATTTCTTTTTTTTTTTTACTTTAAGAATCTTCAGTGCAATTTTCAGCAAATTTCTCTCATTTTCTTGTATTTCTGCAGCTTTTGCTCATTCAATCTGGCAAACGGTGTACAAATATTTTATTATACCTTCTATAACAAAGGGCAAAAAACATATGCAAGCTTTTGTTTATTAAAATATCTCTAATTAGTTTCTGTAATATCCAGAAATTGAAGCCACTGTTTCAATTTGATGTGAATTTACCACAAACATTAATGGAACTTAATTTGACTATCTTTTTTTATCCATATTTCTGATGCTGCGTATTAGCAACTTAAAACTCTTTTAAAGCATCAGTTTTTTTGTATTCTTGTTTTTGTCATTTGAAATATTAGCACCATTTTTACCAAAAATCAAAGTGAATGCAAGTGTAAGTTCAGATTTGAACCCATCTAAATGTAACAAAACATTCAGGATGTAAAAGTGTTAGCATCATGTCACTGGCACATTTATTACTACTTCCCTTGAAGAGAATGACGCTTGTCCAAAACTTTTAAATACTTAAATTTTGTTTAAAAACTAGGTCGAGGAGTTCTTAAAAAGTCATCCAATATACATGTAAATGCTCTGTATTGTTTTAACAGAAGATGGCAGCATTTTAGCTTTAACTTTGATTAAACTTTTTCACAACATTGTCTTAAAAATCAAAGAATCATATCATGCAATGGCAGAAGTTGAAGGCAGATAATCCCAAAACATGGGAAAACTAGTACAACTGAATACCACTCAGATTAAAGAGACGTTATTATGTAATTTGGGTAAACTGACCCTTTCAATTGCAACAACATTAGAATCTACCAACATAGGATATGTTGTAAAAGAAAACAAATTAATCGACATCAAGGCACTGGACACATTTGAGACAATGGCACGTAGCTGGTAGGTAGACAAACAGAAGGGACGGGGGGAGAAAAGTGGTCAAGGCCCTGTGTTATTACTGTACATTTAAGTGCTGGCAGTATTTGTACCATCATGTATCACGTAATAAATACCAAAATCAACTGAGATCGAAATGAGCGTTCCATCATTCAGGAATTTGGTTCATAAGCAAAACCAGGCTTGCATGATTCCACATTTAGAGCTGCCCAGATGTGGAAAAGGTGTTAAATTTGAAGGTAAAAACTGGATTAACTACCCTGGTTTATAAAGAGCGCAACGGTGCGCCGCAGATAGGGGGGTGACATGGAGTCAGAACAGTGCAGGAGGCCGTTCAAGGCCACAGGAGAATAAAATGCATAAATCTTTTAAGTCATAATCTCAGCTTTTTAAGTCACATCTGCACAAACCCTGTCTGTGTTCAGTGTGCCGAAGATTGTTTTCTAATTTCTATTTCAAATTACTATTTCAACATCTTTAGGACTTTTCACATTTCAGCCGTAGTTCATCAAAACCAGTGACGTTTGTGCTTCGGTTTTTGCATGAAAAGTCACAGCAAGACTCAAGTACCTCTTCATGTGACTCTAAAGTACCGACCCCGTCTCTAAGAAGTGACATTTATATACTCAGTTCAAACATGACAGGGGGAATATAATGCTGCCCTTTAACGCTTCTGTGGTTACGAGACTTAAACCAGGTTAAACTGAGGTTTTAAGGAACGTGGGGTTTTTAAGTGTCATTCTGTTCTATTTTTTTACACATACAATGTATTTTTTTTTTTTGCTGTTATTGATATTTCTATCAAAACAAAGATGCATCCACTGCTGTTCATTGCACGTTTACTGATAATCACTATATTCACATTATTTCCTTCAAGTGAAACAGCTGCATTAATATTAACTTAGTAAATGCATCTGAATTAGATTTAATTTAACATATAATGAAGGAAACACAGGCCTTTTTAGATATTTGAATCCAGAAATTGTCATTCTTCTGCATTTTAGTTCATACTAATTAAATTATTTCCATATTTTTGCACATTTTAGTTATTTGCCAGGTCTGTTGTTTTTTGTTTGTCTACCCTATACTACTATACTATACACTTATTACCTGTCCCCATAGATGGGGCAAAGGGTATTGTTTTTTGGATTTGTTTGTTTCTTTGTCTGTTTATCACTGTAACAGCAAAACTATTAGTTGAATTCATACCAAATTTGGATTATAGATTACCAGTGACTCAGAATAGATGTCAATACATTTTGGTAAAGGTTGATCAAAGTTTAAACTTTATATGATTTTTTTTTTAACCCTGCCCCTAATTTCTTATAATGGATGAAATATCATGTGTCCATAAAAGCATACATATATTTCAATTTACTTCAAACATGGCACATGTATAGTGATATGACATCAACACACACAAATGTTGACATCAGCTGGATTGATACAAAATAAGGTACAACGTGTGGGAGAGGAAGGTGGGGGGGGGCATTTATTGGGGCATTCACTTGTTTTATATCGTTTCCTATTTAGAAATCTATATGTGAATATTTTAGACTTCCAAATGCATTTTTCATATACAACTAAACTTTCCAAACTTTGGCTAAAATTAAGAAATTCTGACAAATTAATTCTACAAAGTCACGGGACTTGAACACATTGACTATACGGGCTTTGAATGTGCAAACAGGACATGTGTGTTATGCCTGGGGGGGGCAAGAAACTCCATTTCATTTGACTTTTAAATATATGGTCAGAAGAAATGGATCACAAGTTTGAGAAACTGTTTTAGACACAAATGAAGTTCTTGGTCTTGAAGGGCTAAGATGACTGCATTTTTTTTTTTCAAGTCAAATCTTGATGATTACATTTAGTTAAACTTTGAGTTCTCAGTTTATAATAGGACTGTATGATTTGGTAAAGAAGTTACACTGCAATATTGAACCTTATTTAAACAAACTGAAAATAACACATACAAATCTAAACTAGAAATAAAAATACTTATTTTTCTTTTATACTGAAAAAATAACAATATATTTCCAGGAAGTTTTTCGAGGTCTTCATTTAAACTGTTTAAATCATAATAAAAAAAATATTAAAGCCACCTCAACGATACTATGACTAAAAAGTGCTGCTCAAAGCGCATATTGTCGAGAAAAAGCAATGAAAATATCTGAATATTTTAGGTTCAACAAATCTACAATGTTCTGTGTATGATAAAAGAGCGGCATTATATTTGTTTTCTGTTCATATTTGTAGTTAAAAATGACTGAATATATAAATGTTAAATTGAGCAGACAGGGTTCTCAAAACATCATCTACGTATGGAAGTTAAATATTTGGTACAACAACAAGCCAGAATCATACAAAAGACTAAATTTACATTTAACTTTCTTTACGGTCTTCTTCATTTTGTACAACCAGTTAAAAATGGCTTCTTTTTTTTTTTCTTTTTTAAGACAGACGAGTCTCAGAGGCTAGTTGCTGTGCCATGCAGAGACTAAGTACCGAGGTCTGGTTTGGATTTAAGCACCCGTGAGTAAGAAAGAATGAACCATGGTGTAAATTAACACAAGCATGCAGACCCGAGCCATATTTGGTCCGGATCAAATTCTTCTTTAGCCACAGTTTGAAGAAGTGACTTTAGTAATGGCTGCAGTAGTCAGTCGTTACAGGGCAGTGCAGCTGCTCCGTTCATTGTTTTTGGACGAGGGAGCTAAAAAAAACAAGAGCAGAGGGGCCTCCAGCTGTTTTCAGCAGCTGAGTGATTCTGTACAAGTTCCCCGCGTGAAGAGCAGACGATACAGACGCTGTGTCTCGACCAAGTCTCTACCCTTCTGCCTCTCGTGTCGTCAGAATAAAACACTGCATCGCCCTCAAGGGGAACAAAGGGAAGGTCTAAGTGCACACTCTGAGGTAGGAGGGTAGAGAGTCGGTTCGGAAGGGTCAGAAGGTTTCCGAGTCCTCTGAGTCGTTCTCGGTGGTTCCCTCGCTGGATGGTCCAGAGGGGTTCCTGGGACTGCGAGGCCCCCGAGGGCCGGCGCTGGGGACTTTACCCCCCTGATGTGGCAGCTGCCTCAACAGGGAGCCTGGGGAGGGAGCCCCGGAGCTGCAAGGGGAGCAGAAAGGCATCATGGTAGCCAGAATGAGAGCCAGACAATCAGCCACCTCTCTGCTAGGAGCACAAGCCAGAGCAGGGGTCAGACCTGAGGTAGAGAGACAGAAAAACAAAGAGAGAGAGAGAGAGAGAGAGAGAGAGGAGGGACAGGGAGGGGACGGTAACAAAGAGGGAGAAACAAGGAGGAGGAGGAGGGCGAGACGTAGACGTGGAGGAAGCGGGGAAGGCGAAGCAGAGACAGGAGCGGGAGATAAGGGAGGGACGGAGCAGCATTCCATTAGTCTTCAGCCAGCTGACGGTACGCAAACGTATGGGGGGGGGTCACAGAGACGACCACTGCTGACAATTACATGACAAATACATTCACTGCAACACATCTAGAACAGCACACGGCAAACAAATGCACACTTTAATGCACACAGATTCATCAGGGTTCCCACTGTACAAACAGTAGAATTCATTCTAAAACAGGGTTAAACATATGACCCGTGGACCAAAACCAGCTCAATAAAGGGTCCGATCCAGTCCACTGGATGAATTTGTGAAATGCAAAAATTACACTGAAGATATTTACAATTAATTCAGACACCTCATGCAGACCAATATGATGTCCCGTGGGTTGGACGAGTGAAATACTTTCTGATATAACTTGGTTTAGTGTAAAAATACCTGAAAATGTTTCTATTCACAAACTCTGCTTTTACAAATATGAACAACCTGAAATGTTTTGAAGTGCAATTTTAACAAAATTATATCTGTTACTAAATGTTTTGTGCCTTTGTAGATCCACTGTGATCTGAAAGCTGTAATGCACATGTGTATATGATAAACTGAGGTCTAATGTTGTTAGAATTGCACTTATTTTTATTAATAAATGTCAGGTTGGTCATATTACTCACATATTTTAAAGGATAGTTTGTGGATTTAAACATTTTTCCTTAATTTAATTTTTTTTTTTCACTCTAAAACATAGGAAAAAATATTGGAGTTGACATTATTAATATATTATTATTTTACTGGTCAAACCCAGTTGAGATCATACTGGACTTTTAATGCCCCTTTTCCATAGCTAAAATCAAAAGATAATTTTTTTATTCTTAAACCAAGGTTTTACAGCTCTTTTTTTTTTTTCAATATAAACCCAATTCACATTAAGTCTCATCTATAGATAAAAAACATGAACTGGTGCATAAAATGTATGTTTGCATCATCTTTACAAATGAACCAGTCACTCTAAAGCGGTATAACTTTGCATGTGTTAATAAAAGCTTATACATGTTAAATACATTCCTATAAATGTAGAGTGAGCAGGCTCTAGTTTTCTTCTCATCAATAAAACACAATGTAGACTGGTCTTATCAGAGCAGCATTCCATACTGTTAACATCCTGTCTATTGTTCTATTGTTCAAAATGATCATTAATTTGTTAATCTAAGGAGTGTTTTTTTTCTTTTTTACAGGATGTTCATTACAAAAAAAGCCAATATCCTCTTCCACTGTCGTACAGTATATTATATTTAGACAAGTTGTAAAAATTGATAAACTATGATAAAATTAAATCTCCAGGTACAATCACTCCTCAAGATGCATTAATCTGCGAAGTTCATTCTAAAATTGTTATTTTTTAATCTAACGCCCAGTGGGAACTCTGATAAAGATGGAGTCACTTGCAGCGAACATTACAAAAGTCAAACAAAGTTCATGCTGGAACAAAAATCAAATGTCCGTGCGCACATCGTCACTGACATGCAGTCTACGGCTTTTACACTTCCTGCGGCGAAGGAGGGGGGGGGTTCACCCTACCGTTCTCATCCACCGTCTGAACGTTGGCTCCTCGAGACAGCAGCTCCTGGACCGCCTGCTTCAGACCGCTACGAGCCGCCAGATGCAGAGGACTGACACCAACCATGAAAGACGGTAAAGTAATGGTAATTAGTAACAGTAACTAGTTTTATCATTTGTACACATCTAGATCTATAAAGACTAGGTCTGCAGATGCATTTTGTTTATTTTTACTGAACTGCACAATTTAGAATATAAGTAAAGATGAGTGTTAACTAGGGTTGGGAATCTTAGTTTTAAGGCTGATACGATACACATGTCTAAACAGCATCTGTGACCTGATGTATTAAAGATATGTGTGTGGCAACTGATGAGACGATACGATTCACAACCAAATCACAATACAGAACGATGAAGTACATTCTGATTCAACAAATTCATTCTGGTAAACAGTGGAATTCAATGAGCTTGGTCATTTATTTATCAAATAATACCATGAGTTTTTACGAAGTAGCTTTAGTTCAATTTCAGAACATGTGCCTCACATACAGTCAGTGAAAAAGTTAGGACTTTGTTTCTAAAGTCATGTCTCTACATGTTTCTAACAATCAACTTCTTACTCCTTCATTGAATCCATTTGTAACATAATGTAGGTAATAGAGAAAAAGGTTCACTTTAAGAGACAACGGCTCAAGGTATTCTGGGATATGCTGTTAAATATGTAAATATATGTCACAACTGAAAAAAGGTTTCATGTTTATATATATATGTATGTATATAAAAAGTAAAATCAGAAAAATGATGACTCCACTCAGTCAGTGACCACAGCTGTAACATTGAAAAAATTATTTAAAAAAAAAAAAAGTATTTGTCACTGTTTGCGGAAACATCTCCGGTATGTACAGCAGTATTCAGTACAGGTGATATAGTAAAAAGTACACGTTCACAAATCATATGTGGTCACCTCCTCTGTCAGATTCACAGACATTTATTCATCTGTGCATCAGAGCTCATTCTGTTTGTACCGTGTACATATCCATAAACAGTGCAGTTTACAGTGCACGTTAGAAAAGAAAAACTTTACCCAAATAAATAGCACCACTTTTAAATACAAGTAAAATTATATTCTATCGAATGGATCAAATTTTATCAACACAACCATTCAATATCCGATGCATCGCGATATCGTTCCAAACTTTTCATTCACTCAGTTTCTTTACCGGTGCACTGCGATCGTGTATGCGTGTGTCAGTGTATCGATACGTATCAGATAATCTTCCCAACCCTAGTGTTAACAAATCTAACTTATGTTCATGCACTTTCATCACATTACAGAGGGAACAGTCTGGATATCAGAACTTCAGACACTCACGTTTGCAGCGCTGTGTTTGTCGCATTTATGAGCGCAGAGTCGGACAGTTTCTCCATGATCAACAACACACAGTCCTCCTTTCCCTGCAGGAGACGAGACATACAGTTCCACAGAAATCAGACCCTTAAACCCAGAGCCCTGCTGGACTCTGTTAATGAAACTAGTAATGAATTAAATGACAAATGCTCTGAAGTGAAGTAAGATTAAACTAAAACTGTAAACAATAATGTCACTTGAACGGACTTAGAGCAGCTATAGTTGTGATCAATTACAGTTAATGGGGAAAAGACATGAAAATGACAGTACAGTTTTTAAAATATCCGCAGTTCTGTTCAAATAGTCCTTCATTTGAACTAAATTTAATCTTAGGTTTCATTGGTGTAAAAGACCTCATTTGAGACAAAATATTCCTCTCAGTTAAAGGCTCATCACAAAACATCCTTTGCAATTTCCAGCTTTATCGCCCAGTTTAAATAAAAAAAAGTATTCAACAGTAATTAAAGTGACATTATTTTGATCAAGGTGTTAAATAGGTATATTACATGTTCAAAGTAGTAGCTGTTAATCTGTGATCTTTTCAAGTGTATATTCATAATAACTGACTGACTGGGAACAAAACAAAATCAGACTGATGCAGGAATGAGAGAAAACACTATAAATAATCCTTTGTATGTATTTTCACATTTTCACTGCAGATACTTACACTACCGCAGGCTAAATGCAGGGCAGTGTTGCCTTCTTTGTCCGTCAGACTGAGGTTTGCGTTGGCACTGGTCAACAGCGCCTCTGTAACAACAGACAAAAGCACAAACTGAACTGACGTGTGTCCCATAAACCACCTGTGAACACGCAGACAAACACAGTGACGGCAGCGTCAGGCAGGTAAACGGTCACATACCAAGGGCTCCGACCCTGCCCTTCTCAGCCGCCATCATCAGCGCAGTACGACCTGCTTGATCTGCAGTATCGACTGGTGCATCATGGGAAATAAGCAACTGGACACAGTCGACATGACCAGAGAAAGCTGCAGCATGGAGAGGAGTCCTGCAAAAGAGATGGTGACTTTAGCGTAACTTTAATGCAACTTTGTACTTTTTTCATAGGGTTTCATCCTTTTTTTTTTTTCCATCTTGTAAAAACTAGGCGTGCAACGGTTCAGGTGGCCCACGGTTCAGTCTATACCTCGGTTCCTGGGCCATGATTTTGGTATAGGTTTTGTGCGTAAAGAGAACAGGTTTTTTTCTTCCAAAATTATATATATATAT
>JAPSES010000219.1:22013461-22023835 GCA_029822895.1 Maxillicosta whitleyi
TCCTGGGCCATGATTTTGGTATAGGTTTTGTGCGTAAAGAGAACAGGTTTTTTTCTTCCAAAATTATATATATATATTTTTTTTTCTTGACAGCAAAACAGTAGGAACAAATGATATCACTGTACTTAATAAAATAACACTTTCTGTCCTGGACAATAGAACCCTTTCTTATTCTTTGACTACTTATGTACAGTTGTATAAAAGGGGGCTTTTTAAAATGATTACATTCCTGTTCTGCATAGAAAACAGCAGTGTACACACACACACACACACACACAACTACTGTATGTAGCTCTGGCGAGTCAGCTTGTGACTGAAGGGTCACTGGTTCGATTCCTGGAGCGGAAAGCTGATGGCTGATGTGCTCTTGAGCAAGGCATTTAACCCATTTGCTCCCCAGGGGTGCCTAATATGGCGAGCCTTGCAAGTGTGTGTTAAAGGCAGAAGACAGTGTGTGTGGTGTGTAACAAATTACACTACTGACAAAATAAAGATTTGATTCTACTGCACACATTTACTTGTAATAGCGTGTCTTGGTACCTAAAAGTGAGTTAGTGAGGTTGTCGGTCTAATGTGTGCGCATATGGGGAGTGGGTGTTTGTTGGGTCTAAAACTGCTTCTCTATCCACTGTCTCTCATTGGGGGGGGGGGCTTCCCATCACATGCACAGAGAAAGAGAGTGATATATAAAGCATCAACGCAAAATCAGGGTGGATCGAACCGTACACAGTTTTCCCAGAGTACAATTGCATCCCTAGAAAACCACACATGTAGAAATATGTTGGTTTTAAGTGTTGGATTTAAGTGATAAACTGAAGAATTATGTTCCTTCTGTGTTCTTAAATGACCTCGTTGGTTTCACTGGAAAATAGAATCTTATAGAATATGATACACACTTGTAGATTAAACTATCCAGG
Source organism: Maxillicosta whitleyi (assembly GCA_029822895.1). NCBI lineage: Eukaryota > Metazoa > Chordata > Actinopteri > Perciformes > Neosebastidae > Maxillicosta > Maxillicosta whitleyi. The sequence continues at coordinate 22,014,379 of JAPSES010000219.1, forward strand.
GGCATATAAAGCAGTAAAATTAAACCAAAGACATTAAATACAACAGTAAAATGCTCACATCAACCATTATAGCGGTTTCCTTTTCACTCTTTGGGTACATTTTGTTAAATCAAAAATGTTTATTGCACTTTTCTCAGTGTGGTTCTGAGTTTTTCTTCACTGCTCACCTGTCTTTGTTATCTTTGCAGCCGGCAATGTCTGATCCCATCGCCTCCAGCAGCAGCGACGCACACGGCTCGTGATCATTCACACTGTGTGAACATCAAAATAAACAAGAGGATTCACTGATGGATGTCTGTAACGTGGGCTGAATTATAGGGAGTGTGTAGCAACAAAAAGGTAAAAAGTTAAAGTTGACGTGACTGCACCATTACTTTGATGGTTTGGGATTAAAATGTGCATTTCCAAACAAATTAGGATAAAAAAATAAAATAAAAATACAGTGATCATGATACTTTATACATGTGTGACTTACACAGCGCAGTGCAGAGGAGTGAAAGGATTCCCATCGATGCAGCGGCACCCCTTCTGCTCCAACAAAACCTCCACACACCCCTCATGACCTGGAAACACACAAACATACACTGTTTACACTGCAGATAAGAGGCGTCTAAAAACAAGATAAAAACACTCAATGTGAGGAAAAAGGTACTCAAAAAAAGTGCAACATCTGTCCACGCAGCAAGGTAATTTCGCCTGACAAGATTTATTGAATTAAGATTGTTAAATCTAGAAATGAGTATGTTTACAGATGTATGGACACTTAAAATAAGAAATTAACTCTTAAAAAAGACAGATTATCTAACACTTCTAAATCCTTTTTTTTTTTATCTGGGTAAGAACTAAATAATTGGCAGTGTACATCAGAAATGACCTCTGACCTTAATTGTTGTCCATTATTTTATCATTATTATTATATTATTATTATTATTATTTTGAATGTACTTATACTTTATGATGAGCAGAAGCCCCATCATTCGGATAAAAGCACAGACCAGGTGAAAACAACAGAGGTGGTTCTGATTAAAACTAATACTGTCTCATTAACAACAATCAGATGCCTGATTGGACCCTGACCGTAGTAGCAGGCCCAGTGCAGCGGCGTGTACCCGCTGTAGTCCCTCAGGGGGGGCAGGGATGGAGGCTCAGAGCAGGCGATGCTCAGCAGCTCGCCGAGCCAGGAGGCGTGGCCTCGAGCCGCCGCCAGGTGGATGGCAGTACGACCTCGAGAGTCGCCGAGCAGAACTGAGGCCTCCTGCTCCAGCAGACACTGGATACACTCCTCCTGACCACACAGCAGCTGCAGACAAGGAACGGTGAGGGAAACACTTTATCATTCAGTAATTCATATAAACCATGAAGTCCATACTGTTCCATGGCATTAACAACTTGTACAGATACCTCAGTTACACAGACCTTTAGGGATATCGACTTCATACGCACTTTTTAGCACTTTAACACAACAATATAGACTCACTACAGTGGTATTCAATGTATGATTCAGGCCTCGTGAATTTACCCATAAGAGTTTTATTATGCTGTGATTCTGTCAAACACATTAAACTCTATGTAATTCTTGATATTTTAGGGGACAGATACTGATTTGAATGGTGTTGAATAGAACAGAACAGAATAGATCCTTATTGCTACTGTCATAGAAACAATGAAAATCAGTATAGCAGCTCTGATGTGTGTAGCAGCTTAAACATCTTGTGCAAAAAACTAAAAAGAAATGAATCGATCTGTTTTTTTAAAAAAAAATTTTAAGCGTTTGCTAGCGCATCTAAAATGTTTGTGTAAGAGCAGGTACAGACGACTGCACATCCAAGAAAACATTTGGGCAGATTGACAGTTGAATGTTTTGCCTTCTGCTCTTAAGCCCCGCCCAGGTGTCGTCAAGTTTCACTGCTGCTTTGATGGACAGGTGATGTCCACACACTGTTTGATAGTGAGCTACTCAACATGCCTTCTTCGGTCATTGGCAGAACTCATAATAGGTAGGTGTAAATTTCCAAAAAATAAAGACTAGTTGGAATTTTTTTTTTACAAAGACACCTGGAAATTAGGGCCTGTAAAAAGTGTGGAATTTTGAAATTTCAAATTTGTAGAAACACTGAATGCTGAAAAATGTAGGCATGTGTGAAAAGCTACAGCATACTGATATGTACAAAAGCTAACTATAATACAAATGAGAAATATGAACAACAAATAAGGTTATTTACAGCCAATATCTAGTTCTGTGTTCGGTCTCTGCGCTCAGACCAATATGTTAAGTTTAGGTTTGATGCGTCTTTTGTCTGCAGATTATGCATCCGCTCTGATTCACTCAAGCAGAAGAACAAAAAGGACATTCATTTTTACTCCTTCACAAACAGTAACGTATTGTCACTCACCCCAAGATGTAAAGCAGTGAGGCTGTGGTTATCAGCTAAGTTGACATTGGCCTCCCTCTCCAGAAGCAGCGACACGGCATCGACGTGACCTCCTGCCACCGCCAGCATCAGAGGAGTCCTACAGACGAAGATGAGGCCAAGGACATGAGACGCATGAAATAGAAATATCACAAAAGAAGAAGAAGAAGCAAACCAGTGGAGTAAAGGATCACTCACTGTCCCTGAGAATCAGGAGCGTCCACCAGGTCTGCACTGTCTGATTCATCCAGCAGGAGGCGCACACATGTCGTATGACCATTCATCACTAGAGGAGAGAGGGGTGTGACAGAAAAAAAGATAGAGACAAAACAATACATGTATTAATAATCCTCTTTATGACAGGCTGCAATGCTTCCTGTGACAAAGTATTTAGAACAGTGAGACTTGGATATTATGGTCTAGATAAAAGATGCACTAGTGAGTTAAACTGTGAGGTTGATAGAAATGAACAGAAAAATGATGTCCCTGTGTATAAAATTAGGACACTATTACTAAACTATCAACACGGATTTGCAGATTTTTCACCGGTTCCTGAATGACTCTTTAAATACCGGTATACTGTCAATCTATTAAAATCTTCTAATATTGTTTTTGGACCCCCCCTCCACTCTATGCAATTGAAAAGATGCATATTGATGTATATTTTGATTGGTGACTGTAAGTTAATTACATATTTTTTCCAAATAACTCCCAAGAAATTCCAATTAACTCAATTTATTAATAGTTACATGTAGTTAGTTACTTCCAAAACTGCAACTAACAGCCAAACGCAGATCAATGAACTATTACCCCAGACTGAACATACATATTGATCCACATACTTTGGGCCATACAGTTAACTAACAGTTAAATAATTATAATATAATTAAAAATCTAGGCAGAAAAGAAGAAAATAGTGTTTTTTACGTGACTATGATCTACATGCTGAATTTGTCATTTTCCCAAAAAAACACCAATAAACTAAACTACACTTATTCTGTACTCAGAGGCATACAGAACCAATGAAAGGCTTTCTCGTCCCACAGTCAGTTTCCTTTGGGTTTAGACGCCCCATGAGCAGGTTTGGATCTGACTGTGGGTCTTTCCTTGTCGTCGTCTTTGCAGGATCAGACAACAGTGTGAGGCTGAAACTGAAGCCCACCTGCCAGGTGCACGGGGCTGCGTCCATACTGGGTGTCGGTGGTACGCGGTGACGCCCCTTGGCTGAGGAGGGTGTGGACACAGTCGGTGTGGCCCCGCAGAGCCGCCAGGGCCAGGGGGGTTCTCCCTGCTTCATCCCCCTGGTCCACCTCCCTCTCTCCCTGTAGCAGCACCTCCAGGGCCTGGGCATGACCGTGGTACGCCTACACACACACACACACACACACACACAGAGAGAGAGAGAGACACTTCAGCCTCATCACAGAATCTGCCCTTAAATGTTTTCTATTTATGCCTGAACTGACAAAACAGATTAAATATAAATCCTTTAAAAACAGTATAAAACCTGAATAACCAACACTTCAACAACTTTAACCCATTAAGACCCAGAGTTACTTTTATGTGAGTTCCCAAATGACATTTTCTCTTTATCTAACCTTTTAAGTGATTTATCACTATTTACTTATAATATTATCCTCTGTATTTTATCGGTATAAATCCGGTATTTTTCAATATTTAATTCACTGATCATGTAGATTTTCATAAAAGTTCAGATTCAAGATGAAAAACTGCATTTTACATGTATTGATAGGATTAGTGGATCAACAGGTATTAAACAGTTTAGATGTGATGGATGTTTGGGTCTTTATGGGTTAAAATTCTGCTGTGTTGTAATGTGTTAGAAACTTCCACTTACTGACAGTATTTTTCTGATTTATAGTTAATGCACAGAAACTACTATAAATCTATGCATGGATTAGTGAGTTACCCACGAACCCCAGATTGGGGCAGGAGGGATATGCATCCCATAATATATTACGTCAGTCCAGAGGTTCAGTCTGAGCTTTATGTTCCAATTCAATAAATATACTTTTTGTGACATTTTTGGTTGGTGGTGTGCCTTGTGATTTTTCTAATGTCAAATATGGGCCGTGGCACAAAAAAGGTTGGAAACACTGGAGTAGGATTTTCTATGAGACTCACTGCGAGGTGCAGGGGGCTCCTGGCATTCGGAGACTCGGGGTCGTCTTGGTGGCTGTCGTCTCTGTCCAGCAGCTGCAGATCAAAAGGACACACTTCAGCGGATACAAACATAAGGCTTCAACCTGCAGTCGATTTATATGACTTCTATGAGTTATATATGACTGCATCAGGTTTGTATTAAAGGTTCATGAGTCATTTTATTTAGATTCAAAGGTACAGACGGCTTCCAACTGAATACATGCCTCACTCTGCCCTATGGTGGATATTAAACACATAAGAGACAGTATTTGATGTTTCATTTGTCCTTTTTGGGTTTTTTGGTTAACTCTGTAAAACCTGATTCATTAAAAACTAGTGACGAAATTCCAATGTTTTGGATTTTAAATGTTTCATATGTTTTTGGCAAACTTTTGGTCACAACGTCAACTTTAGATACAAAAATAAATTTTACCTTTAACATTTTGAAAATATAGAATATTCCAGGTTTTTTTTTTTTTTTACATAAAACTTTTTACAGCCTTTTTATTTCCCTTGAATGGCACCATAATTTCAATACTTTGCAACTGAACAACAATATAAGAGTTCTTATTAATGTAACTTTTTGAAAATTCCCAAGAGTCCTGTAAAATGTGTTGGATGATTTAACGTTAACCACCATATTGAATGGAGCCCCCCCCCCCCAAAAAAAACAAAAAACCTTTCCACTTGCCATAGCAGGATGATAATCCACCAGGGGGCAGAAAACAGGTATCGGGTCATATACAATAAGTTTTTAAGGGAAGTATTGATCTTGTTAGATAAAGGTCTCAGAACCTGGTGTCGCAAATATGATACAAATCATTTTATATGGTTAAGAGTAAATATAGCAGGTGATGCTAATGCAACTTAATGCTAATGTTACCCATAATAAGACAGAAAAAGATGAAGAAAAGAGTCCAATGTTTTACCAAAATGGACTCTGTGGACCCCCTCCCTTTGTAAACAGTCATGAGTCATTCTTAGGTCACAAACAATTGTTCGTTTGTTTTTTTAAGGTGATTTTACACCGCATTTTATATTCAATTTCTGCAAGTAGGTCATCCTTAATGCACTCCATCCTAACCTTTGACACACTTCAGTAACAAACAAAAATCTGGAATTTGTGTGATGAACAAACCAAACAGGATCAGTGCACAGATGGAGAAAACGCCTGCAGTCACTAGCCAACATCAAAAGTATTTCCTCCATTGGCCCTAAGTCATCAGCATGTGGTGTGTGTGCTGCTGTGTGTCAACTGACCAGCTCCAGACAGTGTCGGTGTCCGTAGGCCGCGGCGTAGTGAACAGGACTGTAGCCCTGTTTGTCTTTCAAAGATGCCGTCGCTCCGCTCTGCAGCAGGAACTCTAAACATCTGGAACGACACAACAGCTCACTTGTCATTTAACACAACGAATACACTCTGAATCAAATCTGACAAATAATATGAGACAATATCAGTCAGAATGCAAATGTGTTAAAGCTCACTAGGTATAAATACTACACTGTTAAATTACTATGAAAAGCCCTACCTTCAAAATGCTCCTAAATACATTGGAAAAGGTTGTTTAGGTTGATTTCTGAACAGCACAACAGTGAACCTACTTCTCAGTTGAACTTTGACCGATGCACATGATGGAATGAGTAAAAGCAACAATATATCCTTCCAGGCACGGAGGGCAAAATGGAGGAAATGCTGATGTGGTGTGTCTGAATTCTCTGAATTCTACAGAACAAGTTTGTCATTGTATGGAGACTTCAGGAGGAGAAACTTCATTTTGTGTTCTAACAGTCATGAAGTTTGTTGGAGGTCAGCAATATGTGTAAACAGGTCATTATACTACAGAAAAAAATATTAGACCACCCTTGTTTTGTTCAATTTTTGTTCATTTTAATGACTGGTACAACTAAAGGTAGATTTATTTTAACAAATATAATGATAACAAAAATAGCGCATAAAAGTTTAATTTCAGAGTTGATATCTATCCATTTTCCATGTTTTCTTGATAAAAACCAAATCACTTCAGTTCTTACACCAATATCTATGTCATTGTACTGACAAAAACAGTGCTTTTAGACATTCCATGTTTTCTTTTCTGTCTGTTTTAGTCACATGATACACACAGAAGTTAGCACTTGATTGCGTAACTGTTGTTTTTGATCATTTTTGATGGTCTAATAATTTTTTCCATGACTGTATGATCCCTAAATAACTGTAAAAATGTTAAAGGTTAACTCACTTCATTATTCCTGTAGGGACATTTGGTCTCTGTGGTTTACCACATCCTAACACACAGCATTAGAATTAGCATTAGAATTAGCACATAGTTCACATTAGGAGCAGTGAGCTGTTATTGAAGGCACTATGGGACCAACTCCAGATCCTCCTCAGTACCATGGGGGGAAGAATTCACCTGTATGTACCTGTTTTTAATGGTGGGGGGACAGTAGCGGACATGCAGAGAGATCAACACACAAATGGTAATGAGAAATAGGACATAATTTTCATAAAGTATGTATATATATATATATGAATAATTTTATTATGAATCATTATTTAGAGGATGAGACTAAATACTTATACTTATAACAGAAGGTGCAACCACAGAATGTATGACATTTTATTTAGAAGTAAAAAATCATATTGTTTTAATATGAATAAGGTTGTGTCAAATTATTGATTTCAATGATTAAAAAACAACAACTGTATGATTCATTGTATAATACGTAAAAAGTGGAGAAAATCATGAGAGTCTTAATATTACTTGAGGTGTGGATATTTTTTGGATTCTAAGATACAGTAGAATATTGACTTCATAACCAAACCATGAGGTCATGAATATTCATATCTCTAAAGCCCCGCTACAGGATTTCTGTTTGTTTTTTGTATCATTTTTATATCCTGAGTCATGCCACACAGATACGGTGCTGAAAAAGAAAAACTTGCTTCTGTTATGTCTTGTTACAGTCTGAGTTTGGAAGAACTTTCAAAATAAAAGGCAGTTCAGATTCACCTGACGTCTTACATATTAATAGATGACAAAGCATCTGTGTGCAGTAATAAAGAAAATTGAGAAGTGAGATGCACTGAGAACTTTTCTGCACTGTTATTAAAACTGACTCATTGAGCCAGAGAACATTATTATACAGTGCGATCACCCCCTTTGGCATAATAACAGGCTTGCGGTCCATTATACCTAACAATACTGTATATATCTATGACATAGTGATGTAATCCCACTAGAATATGGGGCACATTTGGGGCAAAACTTCAGTCTAAATTCTAAATATGTCAAACTCACAGCGCTGCTTCTTTCTCTTTCTCTGCCTGAACTCCTTCACTTTCTGGCTCCAGAGCAACACGACGCCTGTAGAAGGGGAAAGAACAGGACAGGAGGGAAGAGTGTAACGATAAAAGAAGATAAAAAGCAACAGCAGCAGCACCTTAATTTGCGTCCGGTACCTACTACTGCCAAAAAAAAAAAAAGTCAAATAAAGTATGCAGCGCTGTGCACCTCCTCTCCTGGAGGCCATACATAGATACTGTGAGCTCAACCTCAGCATAACCTCCCGTTTCCATAGCAACAGCGAGGTGTGAATCATCAGGTTTCTATAAGTAGTAACACTGCAGCTCCAGAGAAAAGGTGTGAAGTGGGGTTTGTTTCCCCACACTGCAGCGTTCAGCTTTAGTTTAGTCAGATATAAAGATGTGAACACGCCCCCCCCCCCCCATCCCTGAATCACCTCCTGTCCAGGTCTGAAGCGGCGGCATAGTGCAGGGCGGAGCGACCCCACTGGTCCGTGGCGTTGATAGCGGTGCCACAAGCCACCAGAGTCTCCAGACACTGATAGTGACGGCTGGCAGCTGCATAGTGGAGGGGGGTCCTGGGGGATAAAAGAGATAGACATAAAGAAAACAGGTCACATAGACGCATCCAGATAGACCAGAAGGAATTGGATCCACCCAATAAAACCCAGGATTCACAGCATAAAACCAAGAGTATGTGGACATTACACAAACATATTGAGTGACTGTAGAACAGGGGTGTTATTTTAGTTCGGGGGCCACATTCAGCCTAATACAGTAAAGTAGTGTAAATAATAGGATGAGAACTTCTGAGTGAAAAAAAAGTTAAATTCCATAATGAAAATGTTTACATCTATGAATTGTAATTGAACATAACACAAATAAATATGAACCTGAAAATTGTTTAGTAAATTAAGTGCAATATTAACAATATTAGTTTATCATTTATACCTGGTTAGAATATAATTAAAATTCAACATACTTCTCATAAGAGATTTCATGTTATTATTATTATTATTATTATAATAAAAAAAATTTTTATATATAATAAAAAGGCTAGTCTGTTATTTTTGTGTAATTGGACTTTTTGCTTGTTTTTTTTTTTTACACTAAAACAAAGAAAAAATTACACTTTTCATTATTTATAGGTTATTATGATAGTATTTTACTGGTCTGACCATCTTTAGATTGAATTGACCTGAAATGATTTGAACATCTTTGATTGTTAATATATTCAGTGAAATATTTACATTTGACAAATTCATCCCAGGGGCCGGACTGGTGGGATCCTTTGGTGGGTGGGATTTAGCCTTTGGGCCGCATGTTCATCCAGTTTTGATGATTCTGACAATGATTCCATGTGGGTTTGTTTGATTTTTCTCTAGTTTTTATATTGGAACAATTATAACTGTACAATTGAATGCACATAAAATATAACATAGTTATGTACCTCCACTCTAATGAAGTCCCAAACCTGATGCACCTCATACTCTTAACAAAAATATATAAATGCACACATCCAGAATGAATACATGAAATAAAATTAATAAAATAAAATATAAATGAAAAATAATAACAA
>JAPSES010000219.1:22023935-22069481 GCA_029822895.1 Maxillicosta whitleyi
CAAAATTTAATCATCTGTTCCTTGTCTCAGAGCGAACATTTCCTGAAATTTTCATTAGGTTTGGTCAATAATTAACCAAGATAAGGAGAAACAAACTATTTGGCCCCATTGACCCCAATGTTAATGAAAATTTCAAGGTGATCCAGAATCCAAGATTTCGTCCGGATCACCCCTAAAAGTTAATCATTTCTTCCTTGTGCCATTGGCAACAAATCCAGGTCTAGGTCAAAGTTAAAGAACAATTTTAAAAGCTTTTTTTTCTCCTGTTTACTTATAATGGGCGACATTTCATGTCTATAAAAACTTCAATTTTATTTCTATTTACTTCCAATTTGGGCCAGATATAGAAGCACTTGATCTGCCGACATCAGCACATGCATGGACGTGATGACATCAGCTGGATCGATACCAAAGTAAGTTATAATACATTCAATAAGTGGGGTTTGTTGTACGTGGCATCACTTGTTCAGCTGAAGAAGTTCCTCAAACTATGAAATAATTCTTTAGTTTAATGCAAACACTTGTTTTTGCTAGACGAGAGGGAGACAAAAAACATTTTTGAATGTCTTTATTGTCATTACCCAGATTTCAGAGCAAAGAAATTTCTACAGGGTTTTAAACAGATTTGTCCGGATGAACTTATATACCAACAGCCAATTTAAGTCAAATCATGGATAAAAAGGCAAAGCTAGATAAACATGTCACAGATGGCAGTGTGTTACTGTATTAAGACACACTTGACCCACCCCGTAATCGGACAAATGGTTGTGATCTTTGGCTGAATTGAAAAATCTGTTAGAATGGGAGCAGCAGCGAAAAGATGGCAGATGCATTCCACATCTAACAAATCACTGCAACCTATGATTCATATTAAATATAGCAATTCTGCCTGTTGACCCATATGCAATATTTCAGTGATAATTTATGATAAAAGCATAAATGGTTTTCACAGGTGTGTTTCACCCAAATATAGCTACTTTAATGACTTCAGAAATGCAGTGAGTGAATTTTGTACAACAAACATTTTATTTGATTAAATAAAGCAACGATGAAATCAGAACAGATGTGATGTGAAATGAGAGGGTGTGTAAAGGGAGCAGCCAGTACAGAGGCCTATCAATACACACATAACATAGTCCAAATATTTAAAACATTTTTCTGACTGTTCATTCCACAATGAAGGCCTGTCTGACCTTAGCCATTTATCAGGAACAGAAAAAATAAAAAAAATTACATACAGACTCTGCAGCGTTCCTTGGTGTATTTCCCCAAATGTGACATTTTTTATTTCAATGGCGGCATCTAAATGAGGATGCCAGTGACAGGAAACACAAACCAATCTAAAAAAAAACCCCAAAACAATTGACAGTTCTAGACCAAGTAAGAAAATGTTGGGAGATGGGAGGAAAAAAAAACTGAGCACATAAATTTGTATTTACAAGACATACTCCAGCTCATAACGGACGTAAATATTTTTCTCATCGTTGTTGACCTGTGGGTAGTGGGCAATGAGAGCATCTTGTGAGCCGATGTAGATGGAGTTATAAATCTTCCAGTAGACATCTCTTACTTTCCTGGCTGGATGGAACAGACCCTGGCAATGAAAGAAACAAATGATTCATCATTATGACTTTGTCTTGTTAAAAGAAAGCTTTGATACAAAATGACTAAAAAAAAACAAAAGCTGAAATTGACAATAGACATTGATCTCCCAGGAAAAAAGTATTAAACTATATTAGTTTTTTTTTTTTGTTATATTGGAACTTGGCTTTAAAATACTAAGCATTCTTAGAATTGTTTTTCCATTATTCAAAGTTCAAACACATTTTTCAAGCTCAAATTCAAGCACTTTTAAAGCTATCCAAATGTGTCATTTTTGCGCTTCTCTCTTGTAATGTTAAAAAGGCTCCTGATAAGTGGGTCAAACTAAAATGTAAAAATCCACCAGGTTTTGAAACTAAAAAATGTTTAATTCTCATATATTACTGATAAAAGTCAGACCAATCATTTTATTTGGTTGGATTACAATAACTGGCCAAGCCTGGTTGAGCCTCCTGTCAGTCGTCTGTTACCACCATCCCACATCTGCATGAATGTGACATTTCACTCACGCTGCTCCTCCTGTCACTAACTGCAGTCTCCTGTCTAAGGTGTGAATGGATAAGACTCAGATGTACAGTGTGGGAGGGAAAAAAGGATTTATTAACAGAAACCACCACCTAGGGGAACAAACAGAAAAAAAACCCTGATTGCAGCCGCCAGAGTCCAGTGAATGAAAGATCGAGAGAAAGTCTGGGAGTCAGTTGCACTTTGCTCCATAGACACATCCACCCAAAGCTCCGTTTTTATGATCGTGGGACAATGCATACATGCACCTGGTATCATCTTATATAAGCCCACATTAATGACAAGTATGAACTATGAACCCTCAAATGTCCACAGACAGTGACCGAGTCTGTGTGCTCATGGTACGGCCCACTCTGACCATGTGATCAGCACCATGTGTCTGGTTGCTGAGGGACGGGTCCGTGGCCACACTGAACTGGATCAGAACTCCGCCTCTATCTCTGCACGCATCAGGTGAGGAGGGGAGCGTCAGAGCTCAGGAAGGGGGAAGTGGCCGGGGCTTTGCAGATTTTAATAAGTGCTGTTTGAAACGCCAGATCGGTAGGTGTAGTTTTAAGGAGCATTTTCAAATTTTTTTAACCTTATCGCTGGGTTCAAATGCATATCTACAGAAAAACATATACTCATGATTATTTTTGTCACTTTTTATCACAATGATGTACATTGTATTAGACATTGTATTATGGTAGAAATATCTATAATTATGTTTCATAATAGCAAAAAGTTTAGAAATTAAAGAGAACACAAAGTTTTGTCAAATAAATAAATAAATAAATAAAGGGAAGCTACGTAGCATTCTTCAGATACACTTAAGAAGTTTTTTTTACCTGGGTTCGACCTGAGAGCACCTAGTTTTATTGTTGAAAATGTATCACCTCTCTGTAAGTACCTTTGGCTTGAGTTAGTATTAAAAATAAGAAAGAGGCTGCAGTAGGGGCGTGTAGGCATAATTGTACTTGCATTCAGAAAAAAATCCCCCCTTTTCTGGGAATTAAATGATTCTTACCTGTAAGCAGTACTGAAGCATGCGGCATGGTCCAATTGCAACCCTCAGACCTTCCAAGGCGCCCATAACAGCCTGGATTACATGAGGCGATGTCTCAAACACATTGGGCCACACGTAATTCAGCAAGTGGTTGAGGGAGTCCTCACAACCAAAGCCGTAGACCCCCAGAGACATGTGCTGGACAACTGCACTCGCCGTCTGTCTGTGCACCAAGTCTCTGTAAGACAGCAAAAATAAAGTGCCAAAGTTCAGCATAAATAGAAAGAAAATTATAAATGGGAAGTTACATGGTTTTGGTGATACATATTTCAAAGGTCAGTTTGTCATGTTTAGAGATATTGTCTATATGTAAAGTTGCAGATTACAATTCAAACCCTGCCTCATTACATTGAGGTGGGTCCAAAAAAGCACCTCATTGCAGTGTCTGTTTAGTCCACTGTGAACTTTTAAATAAAGGGTTAATATTCAATCTGGTGCCCTTTCAAACACAACAGTGGATAGTAATGAGCTTCATTTTCATCAAAAACTTGAGGCATATATTAAGTCAAAAACCACCAGAAGATTGAGACTCCAAACCTCCACCTCACCTGTCCATTAGTGCGTCCTCCAACAGGGGTGTGACAGCGTAGATGTAGTCTTTACCCATCTCTCCGATGTATTCAAACAAGAAGGACAGGGATTTAAGGACACCGTTCTGCACGTTCAGCTCAGGTACACGGTATTCGTTCATGAGCGCAGGTAGGACAGTGAATGGTGAGCACGTCTCAGCAACAATGGCAATAGCCACGGTTGTACAGACTCTGTTCTGACGCTCCTGGACCTTTAAGTTATTGAGCAAAGTGGCCAAGACATCATGGGGACTGAGGAGACACAAGGGCATAGAACAGGTTAGGACCAGGAAAATGAGTGTGTCAAAACAACAGAATCAAAACATTTCCGACAGATCAGAAAAATAGAACATCCACATACCCGATGGCCTTGGCGATATAACCAAATGTGTTGACGGTGGCTCTGCGGATGGCCTTTTTGTGAGCTTTGAGCAGTTCCAACAGTTCAAAGCAAATTCTCATCCACTCCCTGGCTGACACATATTCAGCACCCCTAAAATATTAAAGAGACCAGGATTAGAAAACAGCTTTAGGATAAGTCTTGTAAAGATGTCTGATCAGAGATACACTTCAAAGATACTGTTTCTCTGGACTAAGGACTTGAAATGCTCATTTTGTTACTCATTTTCATTCTGACATTTACACTTATCATGAGGAAGTTGTGGTGAAAACAATATGTACTGAGAACATGGGGGGGGGGATCAAAACATGAGTTCTCCATGCACAGTTGTATTCTGAAACATTACTGTTGGCTAAACAGACTGGGTGGTTGATAACACTGCAGACAGATGATTGTGTGAGCTGAAGGTGAGATTTTTTTTTTGTTTTACTGTCTTATCTATAAGGTCATAAGGCACTAACGCTAAAATGGAGTATTATGAAAAACCTGAGTTGTGCTTCAGTGAGAGCTTTACTTGTTGCACATATTTCCTATGCTTACAATCAAACTGTAAAATAATCAGCAATTGTGGTGAAATTATTCTATAATGATTCTTTATTAAGACACTGAAAGTACAGTAGCTAGTCAATGAGAGTCTGAATCTACTGACCTGTCAGCAATCCTTCCCACCAGGTCAATACAGTTCTCCTGCACCTTCTCATGTCTGTTCTTGAGAATGGGAGTCAGGCGAGGTAGCAGGTCTTTGATTGGTGGAGTCATCTTGTGCATACCTGTGAATAAAGAACGCATTAGTCCAGACTTTCAACAGTTTGATATGCTGAAATCACAGCAACAGACTTAAAGAAAGCCATGTTCACATAGATGCAAGACAAAATAAAGGTTGTTGATTAAGGTGACGTACCAATAACGTTAACGATGGCTTTCAAAGCTCCCAGGATGCTACCCAATACTTCAGGGTACTCTTCTCCTAGGTACTCGTACAACACCACACCCAAGTGACCCATCAATTTCTCCTGTAAAACCAAACAAGAACATAAATTAGTGAATGGCTTATATGAGTCACTGTGTATATGTGCGGATGTCTTTATAGGTCACCTCTTGGCAAGTCTTCATGACCACCGCTGTCCGGGAGATGAGGTCAGCAGCCTGCTGACGGACTTTGGCCGACTTGTTGTTCAGACGCCACAGGACTGTACCACAGATCTGTGGTAAATAGGGTTTGACACGCTTCCCAAGGGCATTCACCACTGTACCAAAACCATTCAACATCACTGAGTCCTGGAAAAAGACAAAAAAAAAAAAGTCAGTCGACTTTCTTCTTCCTTTAGTCTACATATGGTCACTGCATGCAAAACAGGTTTCCTAATAGTGCTTAAGTGAGCCATGTTATAAGCCTCACCTCTGTCGTCTGTTCCTGGAAGGCATAGAGGATGCCGTCGATCAGCTGCTCCTCCAGCTTGTGATCAATATCAGCTGCACCCAGGTTTCCCATAATTTTTTCAATAGTCTCCATCACCATTTTTCTGTACTGTTCTGCCTCATCCTTCAGGTCATCCACAATACGAGAAATGATCTCTGCTGCTCCTACTTTGTTGGCCAGCTCCACGGTGGTATCCACCAACTATGACAACAACACAGTTGAAAAATTGAAAGTTATGGCATGTCATGTGAGCCAGGTAAATCATACACCACTTCCCTTTGAGCCCCAACATAGCTAAACAGAGATCAATAAATTTTGTTGTCAAAAAAAATTATCAATTTATTGTGTCATGTAATGTTAAGTTTCACAGACCAATTACATGTTAAGTTACTGCTTTATTTTTTGTTATAAAATTTGCAATAAAATATTGAACAAATAATGTTTTCATTATTGGGCATAGCCAATTAAAAAATGCATTTTACAGTCCGTGCCACAAACATAGAATAATACCATATTCTGTTCTTGCCATTTGCTGCACCAACACTCCTACTTTCTATAAATGATAGCCAACCAATGCCACAAAGACGATCATTACATATCAGAGAACCAGAGTGTGCTGTTGTGTTATAAATGAACTAGTGCATGGTGTTTTGAGATATGAGGGGTTTCCACTAACCTGTCTGTAGTTGCGTCTGTCCAGAGCCATCCTATGCTGCCAGAAGTGCTTGAAGAAGGGGGGCAGGATCTCAGTCTTAATGTAGTTGGCTTCCACACCATCAGTTCCACAACACTGCTTTACCACCTATGTGATGAGACAGATGTGCAGGTTAGAAAACCGGTGGCCAGAAACCTTATAAAATTGTTTCAGAGTTCAGACAGAGCAGAGACATTTGGGATGAGAATTATAAATGTAACCAACGGGTGCAGGGTGAGAACAAAGAAGACAGAGACGTCAACTCTGCTAACTCTCATGTTGGGAGTTTATCTAGCGAACTACTAGCCCTGTTACAGCCAGGAAACGACTGAACAGGCGAGAATGAGTCGCAAAAAGAATCCTTACATTTATATAACCCTGACATTCACCAACATTGTCATATTGTAGTGGTGTCCAGCCCCATTCCTTACCTTAAGCACAATCTTTTTCATCTCCTCATCAGGAGACTGGAACTCTCTGATGAGGATCAACATCACTTCCCTGGTGTAGTAGTTGGCATACTCAGCATCCATCAATGGGATCAGATAACCAATAGCTTTGAGAAATGCAGCCAAACCCTGGTGACAAAATGGGAAAAGGAAATAGGAATTCAAACCTAATTCAAGATTTTTTATTTAAAAGACTCTTGATAATTATTTCTGTCTGATGCTCCCAGCAGAGTAATGGTCAGTCATGTGACCTCTACTGACAGCAGCAGCCCCTTTGCAGGAGTTCCTTTAGCAAGCAAATATTCACACTGTAGCCACAAGTAGGCTTAGTGCTGGGTGTGGATCTTGCATGAGAAAACTTTTATCATCTACGCTGAGGATCTTACCTTTCCTCTGTGCTGTCTGATACCCTTCCAGAGAGGCTTGAGGACCGAGTCGAAGGACTCAATACCATAAGGTGTTGCAGCTTCAGCAAGAGCAGCTATAGCCAAGGCACTGATGGTTCTCACCTTCTGCTGCTCATCCACCAAACCTGTTGGGAAAATAAAAGTCAAAGCAGTTAGAATACAAGATTATGACCTGTAGGTTCTGCAGTGCCAAATCATAGTTTTGATTTCCACACAGGGGGGTTTGAGATGGAAAATCTTGTCTGCCCATTTTCATAATTTCTTCTACAATGGCTAAGTGATACCTGGTTAAATGGCACCTCCAATTAATGGTCAACACTCACCGTGTTCTATAATCTCCACCAAGCTGCGAAGGTGCGGCAAAATAGCGCAGCCCATGAGGATGGCAATCTGCTGGACAATCTTGATGCCTGTGTGTCTCGCCTGCCAGGACTTCTTGCTTTTACACACAGCCTTGAGGAAGGGCAGGAGAGAGGGAATGCCCAGGGCAGAGGCCACCACGGCAAAGGCTCTGGCTGTGGTGTTTCTGACGTACTCGTCCATGTTGTCAATATCAGGTCGCATTGTGGAAATCATTGTAGCCAACCCAGCAGCCTATGAAACACCAGAGCAAGACAGAAATGTCAGATATGACGCCAATAAACAGACAGCACACAAAACAGTTTTGTACATGACAAGCTTGAATGGATTTTGTTGCCAATCACAACAGTGAGGCAGACAATCACATTTCAGCTGTGAATGCTACTGTGTATGGCATTTAATTATGCTTATCAAAAGGTTTAAAAATTACATTAGCATTCAAAAATAATAATACTAAGCAAATTCTTGATTGTAACCAACGGGTGCAGGTTGAGAACAGATATGACATCGATGTCACGCCTGCTAGCTCTCATGTTGGTGTCAATGTAGCAAACTACTAGCCCTGATGTAACCACAGACTGGTCGAACAGGCGAGAATTGTTTGCAGTTTCCACAGTGTATGGTGCTCTATTTTACCTTTGCTAAATTGGAGATAATCTCTCTGCCTTCTACTCTGGCATAGTAGTCCTCATCAATCAGTAAAGGCTCAATCACGACCAGGATCTGTGTAAGAGAGAAACAAAAACAAAAAACAACACAGTCAGGTTAGACACTTATTAGACTGTACAGAATTTATTAATAGAGATAATAAATAGGCATTCTTCAAACATAGCCAACCTTGTGCACATATGGTCGAACCAAGTCATCCAATTTGTAGAGAATGCGGTCAATAACTTTAACCAGCAGATGGCGTTCCTGGTCCTCAAGGGTGGGCGACATGAGCAGTGGAAGAATTTGGTTGAACAAGGGACCTGCTCCAAATTCACGAGCTTTATCGGTGATCTGACGCAGAGCAGCCTACAAGCATAGAAACAGATGTCATCAGCTGGTGAAAACAAGTGACCCTTCACGTGACATTTCAGAAAGGTTCAACAAATGAAATGTTACACATCATACTTGAGATGCAATTTTAAGATCAATTTCACTTGTATTCCCTCACATTTTTTGCCTTCTGTTCCACTTTAGTCCTGTGTCTCAACATTAAGAATATAAAATGAACAACCACTGACAAATTGTGATGCAAATGCCAAGTTTACAACTTCCATTGCCTTTTGTTGCGATGCGAGTTCAATAAACGAGACTAAGAAAAACTACAACATGACACCAGTTTATCATAAAAAATAGAACTCTGGCATCCCAAAACCACATAAATGGCTCAAGTCACTGTGACATTAGAGCAGAGTGAGTCATCTTAATGGGAAAATATCCAAATTAATCAGTTTGGCCAATTAATTTTTAGACCAATCAAAAATGTAGATTGTTGGATTTTAGAGTCATTTAGTAAAGCTCTAAGATCACACTTCTTAAATCATCTGCTGCTACCTGCACCACATGATGGTCTATATTCTGAACTGAGCAGCACCTCCTCAAGAGGATTTATTTAGTAAGCAAATACATACGCTATAGCCACACACAGGTTTAGTGTTGGGGGTTGATCTTGCATTGGATACTGTTTTTGTGCTTTATACTGACAAAACTCTCCTAGACAGAGTCAAGGTGGGTGGAAATAGTATCAGGAACAGAAAACAAATGTCAAGGAATAAGGCTTTTGGTCATCAAGGGGTCAACCGTAAAGATGTAACAAGTACTAACCTTTCTCATGGGGGGTGTCCCATTTTTTATTTTCAGCAGCAATTTCATGATTTTCCTCTCTTTCTGCTCTTCAGGGCTAAGTGTGGACTCGTCCACTTCCACCTAACACAAACATACAGGAATGTTGAACTTCAGTCAGGGCAAACAGCAAGCTGTGGATTTTATGTTGTTTTAAACATAATGTGAGCACAAGCCTCAGTACATGTTTGGTGCTTACCAGAAGTTTATCAAAATATTGAATGTCATCGGGTTTGAGGAAGGGGAGGTTTCCTGAGGGTTGATCATTCATCTGTTTTGTGGTCCGGTCCTCTGCCTGCATGTGAAACCCTGTCATTCCTCCGATAGGGGTGGGTGTAGCAGACAGCTTACGGGCAGGAGTACGGATGGGCACATACCCTGCAGGTGGAGGCAAGACCTGGGTAAAGGAAGAATATATTATTATTAGTCCAAATTGCTTTTCTACTGTATCACACAAGCAAAACCATTTAGGGACATGAAACTGCAATACAAAGCGATACAAACCTTGTATCCCTCTGGGAACATGGCATCAAGCTCCTCATCTGTAAGAGGCCGATTCCTCTCATCTATTTCCCTCTCCCACCTCCAAGCCTGTAACTGCTCTGGAGTCATGCTCATCAGGTGCCCTGAGGAAAACACAAGACACTGGGGTCAAAAATCAATTACTACATGGGACTTTATTATTTATGTAGTTAAAAAAAAAAAAACTTAGTTAACCAGTTAAATCCTTCAATTACTTTATCGTTCTAAAAATTTCAAAGTTTACAAAAGCATAAAAAGGTATTACATGTACTGTACACATCAAATAAAAGCATATTTAATGTAGAAGTATCTGGCCATGGCAGTTTTTGTTTACCTGGCGTTGGTGTTGCCATGTTCATTGCGGGCGTTCCTATGGGCGTTTTTCCTGGTGTCAACAGAGGTGTGGAGGATCCCATCTGACTGGCAGGTGTTTCGTCCCAACGAGACTTCCTCTTACTGGCCCCTGGGGTTGGAGTCTCACCCACCGACTCATCTCCTCTGTCTGTGCGAGGTGTTTCAGCCCAGCCACTCCCATGTCCAGGAGTCTCTCTCTCTGTTTTGGGAGTTTCATCCCAGCGATTCTTACGTACACTTCCTGTAGCTCCGCCGTGGCCTGGTGTGGCATGGCCAGGTGTGTCTCTGCCAGGGGTGGCAGCGCCGGCTGGCGTGTGGCTAGGAGTAGGGTCCCACATGCGGGTACTGGGAGTGGCGCCCGGGGTCTCACTGCCTTTAGGTCGGCCAGGTGTTTCATCCCATCGACTATTTGAAGGTGTGTGTGCAGGAGTGTGTCCTGGAGTCTGTGTGAAATTGGACAAAGGCAATTTAGAGCAAGACATAGAATTGCCATTTAAGACTACATGTTCTGTAGGGCTGTAGCGATGCACTAATCTCATGATGCTATATATATCACGATATTCGGCCAATGATACAATTTGATACACTTACATCATTTTCTGAAAGATTTTAAGAGGACAGGGTGATTTTGGTGAGTGTTGCATCTATTTGGATTGAGTTAATTGAACTGAAAACATCAATCAATTGCACAGTATATGGCTCTGTCTAGACAAGAGTATAAACCTGGACAAAATGAATTAAAGATGTGATGACAAAATTAGATTGAATTTCTCAGCCTTAATGTTTTTTGGGAAACTATAGTTTTAATATTTTCCTGATATGACCAATGTTGATGTGCCATTAGCCATACAAGTCCCCTGCCTTTGTCCTTCGTACACTCCTAACTGAAACCACTAACACAAACTGTTAGCCATGTTTTGCACAATCCCTGCAGTTTTAACACCTCATCTTTTCTGAAAGCAAAATAGCCTCATAAAATCAGCCTCATAAGTCCAGAAAAGGCTTATAGTTTAAGCTTATCCAAAGAAAAATAAGTCTGTAACTAGCACTGTAAAGTGAGATTCATTACAACACCAGCAGATGTTATTCATCTAGCAGTAAAAGGTTGCATCTTGGCTCACGTACCTCAGCAGAGGCATCAGCCTGGTCCCAGCTGGACATCTTTTTGGGTGTTGCATTGGAAGGAGTTTGATCAGCTGTCTGGTCCCAACGCCGCTTACGTTTTGCAACAGCTTGGCTTGCAGCGGACCCGTTGACTGCTTTCAGGTCCCCTGATTTGGCCTTCTCTGCCAGCTGCTGACGAATCTCTCTCTACATTCACAAAGACACCAATGTCAAAAAATTATGCTAGACCTGTTTGGGTATATGTTAATGTAAGGGTATATGAATAGTCCATACCCAATGCTACACTGTGGGTACAACTTACCTCCTCTTTGGACAGGTTCTGCTCCAACATGACGTCCACGTAAGACCTGACCTGCAGCTTGGGGTCCGGTGTTTTGCCCCCTGCGCGAAAGAGCACCAACAAGGAGAGAGGGAAATCATCAGTGTACACTCTAGGGACCCATGTCTATATAAACACAGCAAGCACAAAACACAGCCAGCTAACCCTGACACACTTTACCAAGAGATTAATTTATCATGTTCCTGCTTTAAATCAAAGTCTTAGGGAATTACATACATACATATATATACACACATTTGTCTTTCTTACATACAGACATTGCATTCTAAGAAAAAAACAAGCAGATACATAGAGCGAAGAGCTGAGGTTGTGGTGTTTTCTTTAAATGGATTAAGATGTTATAGCCATCACTGATGCAGGGGTCCTGGGCTGTGCTCTTCAGAATACGTACACTTTCAGTGCCAAGGGTCCTTCTGCAGTCAGACTTCAACCGGCAGAAAAGAAGCCTAGAAAATTTCTCTTTACCATTAGTAACACTTTGGAAAAGGGTTTGAACTCACACACAACAGTATACCACCTGTGTTGCATTGATTTATGGTACTCAAAAAACAAAGTATCTTCTTGGGGCTTAACCATACGACTAGAAAAAGCTGATAAGAGACCATGTGGTCCAGATTCCCAATTATTCAAACAAGGAGATAAAGAATGAAGTCAAGATTTTCAGGCTAGATCTAGGAATGGCATCACCACAGAACAAATCAAAAACATGAGTTTCTACCTTTGAATTCAAGTATAAATGAGGCAAAGATAATAGTAAAATAAACCCCAAATATAATTACACTTGCTCTTCAGAAATATAATGAATTCACAATGCAAATTGTGACTCATAATAGCCCTAATCAAATTTAGATGAATTTAGATCTTGACTTCCTTTTCAAGACAACTGATTGAATATTATCAAATAATTTGGGTTTTAATTTTCCAGTTGCAATGTAGCTGGGCTGCATCTGATTCCCCCTCACAGGCCCCA
Organism: Maxillicosta whitleyi; assembly: GCA_029822895.1. Taxonomy (NCBI): domain Eukaryota; kingdom Metazoa; phylum Chordata; class Actinopteri; order Perciformes; family Neosebastidae; genus Maxillicosta; species Maxillicosta whitleyi. The sequence continues at coordinate 22,036,548 of JAPSES010000219.1, forward strand.
GTCAAACAAGTAGCCAGTAGTGGACCCTGACCAAACTGACAAGTGCACAGTTCTGTGTTCCCCATAACCTACACAGGATGAGTTGCTGCACCCTTAACAGAGTGCAGTACAGGACTGGCAAAGCAGTACTGCTGTAGGAGAGAAATTAAGGACAGTTAGTATGGGCCTGTGGTATTGTGGTACACATTTTCTTGATAACATATTTCTATTTTACAGAGAGAGTTGTAAAATAAAAATATATTTACACAACAACTTTGTACAAAGAGCTCTCTCTACATGCAGGCTTTAGATTACGCCCTAATCTAGACCAAACATGGTCATTCTCAGATCATACGGTCAGAGGAAGTGATGATAAAATAAAAATAGATATCATCTAGTTGGCTAAAAACTTTAGGGGTCTTTCAACATACATAACAAATATTACTATATTCTAGGAAAGAGCCTGACAGAACCATAAAAAGGTGATTTCATGGCAAGCAAGATAAATCACCACTAAAGAAATGTTTATCATCCGATCAGGGAAAAAGCTAGTCATATATAATGTTTGAATTAACTTGTCTCAGAGTGCTCTATGATGAGACACAAAGGCTGTGTGTAAATAGGTTTTTTTTTTAAAACAAAATTCAACAGAAAACCCTATACTGACAGAAAAGCTTCCTCTATATCCTTAGACACTGATGCCACAGGGTTAACCCATCCAAGGACAGCCCTGCTGCGTTAGCACGTAAAGCTCTGAATCTATGAGCATCACTACTTTTGAGCTACCAAAAGTACATTGACAGGTGAATTACACCCATAATCTTTTATCTCTCTTCCTCATAATATAATAATTATGCTCAAGGTCACATGGGATTGTTAACCCTTCGACTCACACACAACCCATCTGCAACCCATGTTTGTTAGGCGAGTTACTACTTCCTTGATTGGAGCACCTAACCACCTGTCCCACTTAAAAGCATGGTAACCCTATCGACTCTCATCTTCATTTTACTGCATGTACTTGGACAAAATGTGATCCCCTACAGTTTTTTAAAACCAAACTGCTAATCACAATGCATGTACCCCGATGGCCCGTTGAAAAGGGCAAGCTCATTCAAATAGGTCCCATATTCAGTGAAAAGCATACAATGACACAAAATATTCCTGAACCACAAAGGATTGACCACAGGGAAGGCATCAAGTCTGGGAAGCAAGCTATTGCATAGTGGTCGAAGGGTTGAACAGCAAAACTATGAGTGTGAAGCCATAGGGAGTCATGAAAGGGAATCACAAAAAAGTGAACCGTGAAAAGGGGGAGAAAATGGGGAGACGTAAGAGAGACAAAAAGTATTAAAATTTACCATCAGCAAAGGGGTCGAGACGTTCAGGCGAGATGATCATCTGTCTGCGTCTGGCTTTGTACTCATCTTCCCGCTCTGCTATTTTCTGTGGACGATGCTCTGCAAATGGATCGTACTGTAAAAGAACAAGGGTTTAGTGTATTTCTGTAGGATTTACAATGAATAACCAAAATAAGCTTTCTTCTAAAAATGGTATGAAAATGACAATTGAATGCTTTCCAATTCATGGACTAATGTGTTAAGATGGCAGCGGAACAGTGATACAAATAAACACATACTTGCTCATCTGACTGAGGAATGGCATTGAGAATTGCCACTGGTGCATGATACCCTGGTTTCTTCTGTCCCAACAAACTTGTTGATGTGTCATCTTCATCATCCTAAGAAAAGAAACAGGAGTCTGGTCAAATTTAACCAAGATGGCAAAATTCTCCCAGCTCAACATATCAAAGCATCTGCAAATCATAACATTTTACAAAACAGGAGTAGGGTGCAAATACAGTGTGCTCTTACAATAAAAACTAGAGATGAATGTGTATTGTTTAAATACTTACATCCTCCTGTTCATTGGCAGCAATGGAAGTGACATATCCAGCAAATCGACTGTCACTACCTCCATAGATCTCCTGATCATAAAATCCAGTGGAATCGAGGCCAACACCCTGCTCTCCATCCTCCAGCAGGGTAGCCTTCATCCCCTGGATCTCCAGGATCTGGGCCTCTATGTCTAAAGAGACATAAACAAGAGATGGTGTGAAATAACATAATTGGTATTATTCCAAAAACAATACCCACAATCTCTAAACGACTCCCACCACGCAAAAACAAAAGTGCAAACGGCTTGAGGACGCCATTGTTCCGCTATAAATACAACATACGCATCTACAACGTGTGGCGGAGCCGTGTTGTAAACCGAGGCTTACGGTAACTGGGTTAGCCATATGACGCTTGCTTAAGAAAAAACGATAGCAAGTGACACGAAGATCGTATTTAAATCATCAATGCATACCGAAAGATTAAATGAGTTATTTGGAAGTGTACTGTAACATAATTTTTGTTAGTCCGAAAAGGCTAAATCGGTGACAAATCCTGCATAATTAGCCAGTGAGCTACCATTGCTAACATCCAGCGCCATTATCTGAACAGTCCGCGTTGCGTCGTACCCTGACCTGAGCATTATCCTTTTTCAAGACGGCTCTCCGCAGTTAGGTGCATCTCAAAACAACCCCTACTTACAGATTTACCTGCTGCAACCGATTCGTGGGAAAGGTAACCTAAAAACACGCGGAATTTAAATATTTTTCAAATACTTTACCTTCGTGCGTTTTGGCGATCTTCGCCATTTCGCTGGTAGATCTTCGTTTTACAGACCGGAAGTCTGTTCATCTGATATCCGCTTTTTCTTCAACTGTCCTGGGATCAGTTTATTAATATGTTTTTTTTATACGCCTGCGTCAGTTTATTAAAGATATGTTTTATAAATATATACACAAATATGTGCTTATTAATTCATTGTAGGTATTCCAAATAGTTCTTAAGTATATACGTATCATTTACAAATTGTAGCTTATTTAAAGTATGAAAAATCGAAGTTGTCCCTGTGTAGTAAATTGTGATAAATAGCGATTGTGGTAATACATGTATTTTGTTTGTTTTTAACAAAGAAGGGCTTTAAAATCCTTATATACTATAAGGGGAAACATGGTTTTCAACTGCCACTTAATTTTTTATTTTTGCATTCAAGATAAACATATTCAAAGTGCTATATGGTTTTACTATAATGAAATATTTACCTCCTAATTGTAGTAAAAAAAAAAAAATGATGCCTACATCTTTACAAAATGTAGAAAACTAGGTAATATTTAAGAAAACATTTGTGATATTACTGTTATTTATTTTTTTTAAAATTAGCATTAGCCTTTTTTCAGCAGTAATGTTTCAATGTTTTCTGATTTGGCGTTATCAACCATAAACATAAAATAAGTGAAAGGGGCACACAAGATTAGAATTGCAAAATGTGCATGAAATGGAATGATTATCGACAGTAAGTTAAGATGGAAATCACACAGGTTCATACACACTAAAGTATCAAAAAGCATCTACATCATAAAGTCAAACATGTCCTGGATTACAAGGCACTTATGGTATTGTTATATAGTTCTGCGACACTCTCTTCATATTACAAAAGCGCCCATTCAGAGTGTTATATAAAGTCGGTTATTTGGATCACACTCTTATTCCTGCAGTCAAAACTATTAAAACTCTATGATCTGGTAAAATGTTTTTACACAGCTCAACTTCTATATAAATCCAATAAACTTCAACTATCAGACAAAATACAAAAAACAATTTTCCCATAGGGGGGGGGGGGTTAATCACTTAAGGGGATGTAGGAAATTCAAAGTCCTAGCAGTCACGACAACCAGGAAAAACTTGTGTGTATATGTGTGTGGGGTCAAGCTTTGGAATGGGTTGGAGGTAGACCTCAGGCAGTGTCCAAACATTCCAAAATTAAAAAAACAAACAAACAAAAAAAAAAAACAAAAAAAGGAAAAAGAAATGTTTTTTTTCCACAATATCTGGCTCAATGAAGGGTGTGGACATTATTGTTACAGGTTGTAATGTTGTAGGGTATGTATGTGGGGGTGTGGACATGGGTTAGTGTACAGATGTAGATATAAACTGGTGTGTATGTGTATGTATGTACATGTTTATAGGGTTGTGTTTATAGATACGATAATCATAAGCTAGTATTGTATAGAAAGTGATCATGCACTAAGTCTGACGACTGGAATTAGAGGGTAGGACTGGATAAATATTAGCTTCTTCCTACTCCCTTTCAGGCATAAAAATTATTCCTTCTTTTTAGTATAATACTTTTTTTGTTGTGTTATTGTTTATCTTGTTTAAAAAGTATTTATTATTTCCCCTATGTTTTGTATTAGGTTTGTGTCTGAAATAAACTGGAAGTGAATCTTGCCATCTCTTGTCTGTGTCTCCAGTTTTGGGGGAAGGGGCAGTAGATAACTCTTCAAGTTGACTTGTGTATTTCAGTCCCATAGATCTTGTTTGCACAAGGGCTATGTTGGAGGTAGCTTTTGTTCTTTAAAATGGTGGTTGTTGGACAGATGTTCTCAGAATTAGTAAGGGTATTGCAGAGATGGTTTTTGCAGATCTTACTTACTTTGGTGAGAATGCTTTACTTATTCTTACTCCTTAAATGTTAGAAATACTCCACGTGCATATCTAAAAGTCTAATAGTTTCCTCATTAACCCTTCATAATCTGCAAAACTTCAAACAAAAACACAATCAAATTGAAACAAACTGCGTAGTGTTTAGCATCTACTTTTCTATCACTTCTAGCACTTTCATGCATGAATTATACCAATTATATATTGTTGCATACTAATAATACTACTTTTCAAATTTTAGTTTTATAATTATATGACTGAAAATTAGGCTGAAAAGACTGTAGAAATTGGAAAGATTAAAGCCAGTGACCACACTGCAGTAACCTTAAAGTACACAGAGCTTCAACGTGTAAGGTTACACAGGACGACAGACGTAACTGGAGCCAACATCTCGTGACATTCCTGCATGTGCACTCTCGTGAACGCGCAAAACAGCCTTCTTTTTTTTTTTTTTTAATGATGAACAACATAACTGGCCAATCCAAATAGTTTCTGTGTAACGGTCCTCCAATTGTAGCCTGGAATTTGTAGCGTACGTATAAAATGGGCGGGACTATTGTGTGGGCAAGGATAGCTCGTCAATCTGGCATTAACAAGCGACCAAAGAAATTCGTCAAAGAAGGAAGATGGCGAGAGGTGGACGGAGTCTGAGAAAAGTTGCGGAGTGCATGAAACAGTTACCTTCCTCAGCCAGCCGAGAAATTAAAACTAGGAATAACGCGAGGTAACGTATGGATATTTTGATGCTCGTGTTAGTGTGACATTTATAGGTGAAATGCACACCTTAACAGACAGCTAATGTAATGTTAGCTTTAGTGTCAGCAGTGTTTTGTATTAGCATTAGTAATGCTTTGATTATTCTGTCTTAATGAAAATCATAGTTTCACTCTCATCAGATTATCAGTTTTAGTCAAAACATCTTACCTGATATCGCCTCTGCTGTCATGTTGTTGAACTGAAAGATAAGAAAAGTAACATAAACCAACTAGCTAAGGTTTGTAAATAAGCTTTTGTGAGTGAAACCTTTTGTCACCCCCTTCCTCTGTTGATTATCGATTAGCCAATTGGGCCTATTGTCACACCCTGTCTCACTACCTAATGTAATGAAGGGAGTGCTAATCACAGTGATAGTAGTGTAAAGGTAGCCCAGAAATTTTTTTCTGGCTTGCGTTGGGTCCTTTAAACAAACCTTTTATTACTACAATGCACACATTTTTGTTGCCAACAAAAATTTTCTACAATATTGTCGCCATACCTTATCCTACCTCACTATGCCAAGCACTTTAATCAGTAAAAGTTGACTTAATTATAACAGCTTTTAATACAGATGAATTGTGTTACTGTGATAATGTTTCATGCTTTGTAATTGAGTACGGGATGTATTACAAATTTTCAAATTATCAAATAATACCTCTGAAGATTAATATAATGCCATGTAGAATGATTTAGTGGAATTAGATGAAAATTGGAATCTTGAAGTGTCATATAATATATTTTTAAAGAAACTAAATAGCCTTACTATCCTGCTTCTACTCCTGTAAGGGTCTTAAAAATGTTTCAGGACACATTTAAGTCTATTAACAAGTGTTGCTACTGCCTGGTGTGGTGGGCATCCATTTTATCTGAAGTTTTAAATTCCACACCATTGTTTTGTCAGGGAACATCTCCCTGCCAATTCACACCTGTTGTGTAAAATAAGAACATTGTCATTACTCTCCTAATGAAAAGCACATCTTAGATCTGATGTTTCTAAAGGGTACCTAATGGTTGCTACTTTGTCTTCCCATGAGATGACTGAAGCACACCTGGGTCAGTAAACCTGTGGGACCTATCTAGATTCTGTCAGACATGCTTTTGTATCTTTCACCTTTGTGAATGGGAAGTGCACACCATCCTCATTTGCTTTCTAGGCCTCTTTCCCAATCACTGCTCAATGTATCTGTGGTGTATGGTCTTTGCAGTTTGAGGTCAGTGCCATGTTTCAACCATATCACATTTCAGGTACTAGAGAGTGGACTCTGCCAAACACTCAAAGTAGGTCAGGAATGGAATTGGAGTACCAAGAAAAACACAATAAAAATGATAGAATAGGTTTTATTATGACATGGATATTATCATGTCATGGTAAATTGTGACATAACAACTAGTTAAATATAACAGTATGTCATGAGAGGTATGCGATCTTGCAAGTCATAGAACAGGGTGCCACAGATGATGTGGGTGACAGCTGGGCACACTGGACAAATCAAACTTTGACAGATCTGTGAGTAGTAGTCGTTCACAGTGACCCAGCACACTGTTGCTGGCAAGAGTTGATGATCTTAATCTGAGCAGTATGTTCAGAGTTTCAAGTATACACATGATCAGATGTGAAGCCTGTTATAATCATTGGTGATGAATGGAGACCTGTGACTCATTCAAAAGGATCTGGCATAATAACATTGTCAGGGTCCTATCGGCTCATAATATGCTTCGATTAAATCAGTAACTGATCAAATCTAGACAAAAATGCGTACACTTCAAAGAGACTTCTAAATTTTGCCTGTTTCTTTCAACACATATCCAATGTTGAGTGCTATAAAATAGATGTGTAGCAGAAGTTACTCACATTAAATAAGATGAAATATTTTTTTCATTTGAAAATAGCAATCCATAAATTGTCTTGAATTACTTACTGTGAAATATATTAACCAACAACATACTGTAGAAAATAGCGCAGGTAAGGTGGCATTTTGGTAAATTTGCTTGTGTCAGATAAAGATTAAACACACATTCTGGTAATGTGGTTAGGTAATTGGTTTCATAAGAGGACTCTTTAGGATATCAATAGAAAAAGCGGTAGTAATCTTTTATTACCTGGTGATGATAGATTCAAACCCTAAAAATGATCCTGTAGCCTCAGTAAGTAAGGTATTGCCCTTGACATTGTTCCATTGTGATTTACCAGCAGTGTCCTGTGTTATTTGACTAACAAATGCTTGGTAGGTCTTGCCTGTGTCTTACTAGTTGCTTTGTTCTACATTTACAGATATTCTGGGGTAATTACCTTCTGGATTTAGAATGAGAAATGGGGTCAGTGTACTCAAGCAGTTCATCCAGTGAAAGATAGGTCACACAGGGTTACAAATACATTTGTGATTTAATGTACTAAGTTAATATTAAATACAATTACTAAATACTATTATTTACAATGTATCTGAAGTTAAAATATGGAGAGAAAACTCACAACTTTAAACATCAGCCGTAAAGTAAGAGTATATTCATCCTGTCAGTTTCAGTGCTTATGATCAGTTAGTACATACACCATGTTTATCCTCACTGAGGTTCTCTTTATCCTGTATGTGCTTTTGTTTGTTTTGTGATCAGATACCTGTCATCATGTGGGATCCTAATGACGCGTGTGTCTCCCCTGTGGAGTGCAGCAATGCCAGGCCATGGAATTGTGTTGCCTACTCGCAGCTTCTTCAACCTGGCTGATTCCTTCTCTAAGAGGAAGGAGTACTCGGAAAGACGCATCATAGGGTGAGTTTTGTTCGTTTATAATGCTTAAGCAGTACAGTCACAGAAAAGTGAAAAAATATGAATAAAGTGATAGTAATTAAATGACACAAGAGCTGCAGTAATATTTTAATTACCCCCCCCCCCTCAAACAGATTTTATACAAAGATGTTTTTGGGCTCTAATAAATTACACAGGTCTTTTTCTTAATTGATATTTAGTGGTTTGTTGCACTCATAAATAATTGTGTAATCATAAAAGTAAATTTTAGTTTGTAGGTTTGTGATTGCTTTCCCTCAGTATTGTTTGCAGTTCTATACACACGTCTCTGTGACGCATTGAATGTTACACAGTGTTCCAAAGGGAGGTCATAATCACTAAATCTGTTTGTATTAATAGACACAGGCAGTAGCAGCTATGTTCCCTCAGCAGAGTTGATGCAATTATGTAACAGTAGTGAAGGCGTGGTTTCCACCTGTTAACCCGATCACTACAAGTTGTAATTTGTAGGATTTTAACTTTATTTTGTTGGTTAATCCTTTGCCACATTTTGATTTGTTTGTAATGTTTTGTTTTCCACTCACTCTCTCACCTGTCTTTGTTTCTCTGACCTAGTTCAGACTGTACTGGACCATAAATGTTGTACCCTATGGCCTCATTTAGTATTTTATGTAATATACTTTTTGACCTTCACATACTTCCTGTTGTGTTGCTATGCATGCACTTCATTACATACTTAGAGCTTGTGTTTTTTTCCTCTCCTCCTTTGCCTGTTCAGGTATTCCATGCAGGAGATATATGACGTGGTAGCTGGTGTGGAAAACTATCGGCTCTTTGTTCCCTGGTGTAAGAAGTCCGAGGTGGTGTTCAAACGATCTGGATACTGCAAGGCCAAGCTAACTGTGGGCTTTCCACCTGTGGTGGAGAACTACACCTCCCTCGTCACCACAGTGCGCCCCCACATGGTCAAGGTACAGAACTGTTGCCTATTCGTTTTGGGAAAATGAAAAGATCCTGCTAAAAGAAGGGTCAACACACATTTTCATGATTTTCACGACAAAAAAAACCAACCCATAATTAATTGTGAATGTTTTTTTTTTTCTAAATGTTTAAGATAACTTTTAGATTTTGTGTAACATTTAATCAGATATTGTCACCTTCCTAAAATAATTTAATAATAATAATTTTTTGACAGAAACTTTTTTTTTTTTTTTTTTTGCCTAAATCATCAAATGTTCAATCTCTGGTTAAGTTTTCTGTGTTTCCTGAAAAATCTGAAAAAAAATGACTCATTGTTTTAGGAAGATGACAGTACAGGTCCTGATGCAATATCACATTAAATGTCAGCAAAGTCAAAAATGGAAATTTGGTCATTGTATTTCATTGGCCCTCTTTGCACAACTTTTTTCCTCCTAGAAACCAGTTGTAATAAGTGTTTGTATATGTTCATATTTTTTCATAGGCATCCTGTTCAGAGGGCAAACTGTTCAATCACTTGGAGACAGTTTGGCGTTTCAGTCCTGGCCTCCCTGGGTACCCTCGAACATGCACCGTGGATTTTGCAGTGAGTAGCAGTTTTCTAAATGTGAAAGAATGAGAATGTAGATAGTCTAAGCTTGGCAGATCTGCACACTAGTGTTGTATCTCTCTTTGGATAAGTACCGAACTCCAAGTACACAATCTATACATATAATATTAAATTCATCTACTAACCTATCATCATCTGTTCTCCTCCTCCTCAGATCTCCTTTGAGTTCCGTTCTCTCCTCCACTCACAGTTGGCTCACATGTTTTTTGATGAAGTGGTGAAGCAGATGGTTTCAGCATTTGAACGCCAGGCGTCCAAAGTGTACGGGGCTGAGACGGTTATCCCTCGCGAGCTCATGTTCCACGAGATCCACCACACGTAGCGTTACTCCTGCTACACACACACACAATGCCCAAAGCCGACGCCGCAAAGAATAAAGGGAGGAGAGACCATCAGAGAAAGAAGAGCCTACCTGTGTTCTAACTCAAAGCTGCAGTGCCTTTCTCACAGCAAAGACCAAGTTTATAACCAACAACTTCCTAGCTCATTTTCTAACATTGACGTATCCATAAATAGTACACAGTTATGAACTTGGTGTCAGGTCTGTGCCACTACATGTAACCCCACCAGTCACATGTGTCATTGGTGCTGCCCATGCCATCTTATTTCTACAATTCATTGTTTTCTCAACTAAACAAATTGTGCAACCTGTTAAAAAAAAAGGAAGCAGGTAATGGTTAGATCTCCACTGAACTGATACTAAATGTGATTTTCAGCTGTACACTATAAAGCAATCATATCATCACACATAGATAGATTTACATATAATAAGCTTGGTGCACTGCTTTAACCACTGTATTACTACTTCAAGATTATCACTGTTGCTACTGCTTACATTTTCATAAACACTTGACAACAAAAGTGGTCATTTTCATCATAATTTATTGTGCTACATTAGGATGGAGTTAATTTCTATTTTGCCAAACAAGGGTTTAGCCTTTTTCTAGGTCAAATATTTCTGTAGGTGCCATTAATAATTAGGGTATGTGATCAATTGCTAAAAAATAATGTTTTATTTGCACAATTTTGCCTTTAGTGAGCCAGATTATGTGATGTATTGGAGATAGTGCTCTTGGATTTACTGTTTCATGTAAGACAGAATCACATTGTGGTGCTAACAACACTGCAGGTGATGGTAGAAGAGAAAGGGAGTGAGTTCAGGTCAAGCTAATGGAAGTTGAAGCATGTTGATACACATTGAAGACTCAACATAGTGCAGTTACTTCAGATTATGTGGACCTCATAGTAGTGGATGATACTCTTGAAAGTACAAATATATGAAAGTATATGTTTGTGTGCAAATTTTGCATTGGAAAGGAAATGAATGTACCAGTCATCTCAGCTTGTTTGGGGTCATTGCATTTCAATTCCAGATTTACCCTGTATATTTTTTCTATCCATGAAACAGATTTACATAGTATTCAGCTGGAGTTTGACTCAGGGTTGAAAAATGAGAAAATGAATGGCATTAAGTATTACCTACTCAGGGACCTGTTTGTGATTTGAGTAAGTGTGTAGGTGTGACTAATTCATGTATGTATTTTTGTCTTTTTCATTTGATGTGTAGCTAGAGTTAGTGAGTTTTATGCTACAATTCTGCCTTACTATTAGAAATGAGAGAGCTTTGAAACTACATTTCACAAATTGGTGTTAAGACATCTTTTACTTCATCTTGGATCCTAAAACAGTGGTTATAGCAGTGAAGCAAGCTAATGAGGATAACTTGTTTGACATGTAATAATCTTTGTGTTTTTTGAAGTACAATGGACTTGAAAACATTAACAGATTTTTTATGTAAAAAGTATTCAATTTCAGATTCATATTTGAGAACTCGTTTCAGGTTAGTTTTCACTAACCTGAAAGCAGAGGTCAGAGCCAAGGCACTGAATCTTTTGTTTGTATGTGACGCCCTAACCAGCATTACCAATCAAATCAGGGTCCAGAAACTTGAATGCAAAGGTCATAAATAGCCCAATTAAATGAATCTTGAAATTCTTGCTGCCAAGCCCTCAAAAAACTAACTCAATTAAGAAAGACAATGGTACCTTTACCACAGATGACCATATACTGTAATTACATAAAGGGCAGAGGCAGGTTAGACACTGTGTCTGGAATTATCCTTTTAAGTGTGATATTAAGTCAGATATTTTCTCTGACGTGGATGTGAAGTGACTGCAGATAGATGTTGACTGTATACTATCAGGAGTGGAAACACATGTCTGAAGGTGCTGAACTGTTTGCTTCTTTTTCAATAGGGAAGGTGATGTTTATTTCTTAATGTTACACACACACACACTATGCTCTCGGTTTTATAATGGGAGCAATGCTGGATATAAGAATTGCTAAATGATACAGCAGAGGGTGTTTTTATTTTTTAAGTGTGCAATATTGGCAGTGTAAGTGTTACATTTAATGCAGCTAAGTAAGCAATATATCCACAAGGGCCCAAGGTGGCTTAATAAAAACCTGGTCACACACTTTGGCCAGTCCTGTCAGTCCAGATGCTGTTTCAGTGAGATCTGCCAACCTGAAACCTTTCAACAATTCCAACTGTTCAACCCATGTCACTCACGGAGTGCCTCTTGGCCTGCTGGCAGCACATATATCACTATTTTTAAACATTATATTCATGTTATATTTATTACTTAGTTTAAGTAAAAGTGTAAATATTGGTTTGAAGATCACATTAGCAAGACCTTTTGACTCCTTTTAAGATTTCAGATGTATGTGTGTGTTTCAGGGGAAGGGAATGTTTTTTCTGTGTAAATGATATGTTGAGTAACTTCAGTAAGACATACTGATTGCATGATTCATAAAGTATGTTTTTCTAAAAAACAAATTGAGTCATTGTTTTTTTGCATGTGTAATTATTAACACATTGGGTCGTGACCCCTTGGATGTTCAGACGTAATGTCATCATGTGAGAAGTAAGAATACTGCCATTGGTATGAAGCAGAACTGCATTTAAACAAGCCGGTCTGAAAATAGCACTGCTGACAAAGGGCAAAGTGTGACCTTTAATGGGACAAAATAAGGTTTTGAAGTACTGATTAGTAGCTGAAATAGCATTTGATGATATTCCCAGTATCATACACACAAAAGACAGGCCTATAATACATGTGCACAAATTGAGAATTAATGACAGGTTGAATGAGCTGTTTAAGAGTTTAACCTTTTTTCTACTTAAATACCTTAAAACCTCAAACCCAATGCTAATTGAACACAACTCCAGAAACTGAACAATGAAAACCAACTGAGCTGTGGCATACTTCCACAAACCTGTGTGGGCAACATCAGTATCTAATTAAAAAATATATGTATTTTCTGTATGTTCTGTAACTGAGGCAGGGATTCCCAAACTCATAACCATCATCCCATTGACAGTAATGATGTCCCCTTCATAAGAACTGTTAAATGTTCACTAGTGTCACAGATGTTTAATTTTGAAAAATTTTCCATAATAGCAAGTGATTAAGTAGAAATAAATTTATGATATGTAGTTTTATCATGAGTAATATATTTTCTGAAACCATTTATCCAGAAAAAATGGGAAATTCCTCAAAGGGTTCGTAACATTTCAAACACTGCTGTGACTGCTACCCAGTATATGAAATAATACGGTCAGAATTTCCATGGACCTTATGACGCCGACTGCTGCTCAAGATCATAATCAAGCTAATATTGCCAAATGAAAACTCCATTTAAGCTCTACCTTATATGATAGTAATAAAAAACTAACCCATCTGTAAGTACTAATGTGAATTACCAAGTTTCACTATCATTTAAAAGCAAAAAGGAAATGGTGAAAAAGAATTTGAGCAATGAATACATCAGAACAATTGTATTTATTATTAAATAAAAAAGAAATAATCACAATGACTACATTATACAAAACAGAGGTTGTATGATTACCGCTTTTCTGTCGAGGGATAGTGTAATGGTCATGAAACACCAACTATTGTTCACGTCATTTCTGTTCTCCCTCCTACACAGCCACTTTTGACTTGAAGCTAAAGCAGAGTGTGAGGGGAGATGCGAGCTGTCAAACAAACTAAGTCAATGTTAAACACAAGGACACCACATTTTCACATTTAGACTTTTAGTGGAGACCTTGAATGGTCCAATCAGCTTTGTAACTAGAGCCTGACCTCGCTGGCTCATCAGCCTCCTTGTCCCCTCACACGTACAATCATCCGTGTGTAGTAAACTTAACACTTAGCCGATCATATGAAGGGCAACCACGTGTAAAATGCACCGCTCTAAGTATTAATGGGACTTCCAAAGACTAACAATGCAGACCAACGCAGTAAACTTGATTTTGTTTTTCCTTTACATAGATAGGCCCCTGGTGATACTTAGAATTTAGGCACTCTTCATCCAATCAAGTAGACAAAGTGACATGGAAACATCACACAGGATCAACCCTCCATCACCAGACCAGTAATGTCATATCAGTGAGTCACAGAAAATGCTCAGCTTTGTAACAAAATTGATTTAATCAACAACATGACAGATTTTGCACCAATAATACTAAATGGCCAAAACCATGACATATATATATATAAAAAAAAACAAATTAATACAACAAAACTAAAGGACAGTGACACATTCCTGGCTTATTCTTCTTTTCTGCAATATATATCCTTTGTTAAATTCTTTTAGGAGCATTTTAGTCCTAAAGATCTAAATGGCATCACCTGTATTGAGGTTTTTTTTTTTCTTTCTGGTGAGCATTTGACATGAATATTGTGCATATGTTGACGTTTCACTGAACAGAGCCACTGGAGTTACTGAGTGGAGGCATGAGGAGGGTTCTGGTGCAGTGACTGGACGTAGTGGACTCTAAAATCCAGTATTTGAGGAGACTGGGTGGATGGGACAGAAAAAGCACAGAGTCAGGCGAGGCCGGCTCCTTGTTGAGGCGGGGGCGGACTCGTGAAGTAGTGGGGATCATCATGAACCACATGTAGCTCCAGCATACTCATGGCCAGTCAGAGAGTCAGTATGGGCAATGTTTGGTGGAGGTGGGTGCAGGATTTTGAGGAACGTTTCCCTCCTCTGCTACCCCCCCCCTGCACCACTCTGCCTATTAGTCTGTACAGCATGTCAGAAAGGTTGGTTTAGAAGCCCATGCCACCACCCATGCCGCCCATTCCTCCCATTCCACCCATTCCTCCCATGCCACCTCCTGGCATCTCCTTCTCCTCCTTCGGGATCTCTGTGACCACAGCTTCGGCGGTGGAGAGGAGTGACGCTACTCCTGCAGCGTCTAGCAGTGCTGTCCTCACAACCTGTGGATGCACAAAAAATAAAAAGGTTAGCAGTTTACAGTTGCATGAAAAAGGTATGCGAACCTTTTACAATTATCTACATTTCAGCATCAAATGTGATCTGATCTTTATCAAAACACGGTCAGCTTAAACTAATACCTCACAAACAATTACATGTTTTTTATTGAACACAACATGTAAACATTCACAGTACAGGGTGGAAAAAAATATGTGAACCCCTGGTCTAAAACTTCTCCACTTCTCACATTTTAGGATTAAATTATGCAGAAATGTAGGTAACTCCAAAGGGTTCACCAACTTTTACTGTATATTCAGTGGCATTTTCCTTTACCACAAGTCAAGTACTAGTGAAGAGAAGCACATATCCATTGAAACTATTCACATAAAACTAAATATGACATTAAATAATTTTCTTATTGAATTAAAAATGCTTGGGAATAGAAATGCACACATTTTATGAAGCTGCATTTGTCATCATAGAATGACTTCTGCCCAAGTGCACTTTAATATCTTGAAATGTGTAAATGACACTATAATCATAAATAAGAAAATATTAATAATTAATTTGAGCCGGAGTTCATTAAGGGCAGTGTGAAATTAATGGTGCTAGTGTTTTGTAGGAGATAAGAACATGAGTAAGCCTTAATGACCAATGACTGAATCTAGTGTGATGGATGCATCTCGAAAAACTATAACAACTTACTCAAAAAGCTTGGCATTATGGGCTTCCAAATGAACTAATTATAAATATGTGTTCCATAATTCTCATATGTAAAATGTCAAAGTATTTTTTTTAGAGAACATTTAATTTTTCTGCCTAGTAAGACATGACAAATACTTTCATTTGTTCGGATGAATGTCAGAAGATGACCGTCCTGACAGTCGATGACAAAATAAACAGAGGCGCTTTACTTTAACATACCACCTTTAGTAATACACTACATCAGTCACATGATCTTCCACATTTACCTATGGTTGCCATTAAATTTGCATGTTCTTTTACTACACTAAGGATACAATTGATGTGCAAAGTAAATCTGCATTGTTCATAAACTGCTCACTTTCCTACCAAGCATTATAGCATGGTGCTATTATCTTTTCATCTTTTTTGTTACTGTATAGTCAAAGTTGATTTCGTTTGTCGATGCCTGAAATTAGCAACCTATTAAATGTTCTCGGGAGGAGAAAGTATTATCCAAACTTTAAAGCCCCCCTTTAAAATCAAGATAAGTTGTTCTAAAAGCTGATAGCTCTCATTTGCCTCAAAAAAGTTCTATATTGATACAGCGCACACTTGGTCATTTCCCCTTTTCACCACTAAGTAGCAGTGCTGCGGCTGTGCTCATGGTGTGTTTGAAGTGACAGTGTAAAATTATACACCATTTCTGGTCGGTGGAACCAGTAACATGAGCGTTAATGAAATATGTGTTCTGAATCCTTATCAGCTGTACCCAGAACTCTTAAGACCCAGTGTGGTTTTTCAGTGGAAACTATTGTGCAGGTGAATATAAATCAAATGAAATGACTTCTTACAGTTTGCAGTTTTATCAAATTACACAAAATACAATAAATGAGTACTGTACCTTGGTGGGATCAATGATGCCCTTCTCCACCATGTTGACATATTCTCCCAGCATGGCATCATAGCCCACGTCGGCTGGTCCCTGCAGGATCTTCTCCACCACTAGTGAGCCCTCCACACCTGCGTTCTTAGCGATGGTCATGGCAGGGATGCGGAGCGCTCTTTTGATGATCTCAATACCTGAAAAGTGTAAAATTACAGGCTTTATGTAACTGACTCAAATGAGAAATACTTATGTTCAACAGCATCAGAAAAGTGTCCAAAAGAAGACGCTGTTGGGGTTTGGTGTACCGATTGTTTGGTCTGCGTTGGCAGGTGTGAGACTGTCGAGTGAAGGGATGCAACGCAGCAGGGCACAGCCTCCGCCGGGCACAATGCCCTCCTCCACAGCTGCTCGTGTGGCATTCAAGGCGTCAGTCACACGGTCCTTCTTCTCATTCACTTCCACATCACTGGTTCCTCCAATCTGACATGGGACATAATTTTGCACTTTTAGATTTCTGAATGCAATTTACAGTGTACCCGTGCTACGAAGATTTTCAAATCAAATGTCACTATGAACTTGTAATAACGCACCTTCAGCACAGCTACACCGTCGGACAGTTTGGCCAGCCTCTCGTTGAATTTCTCCTTCTCGTAGTCACTGGTTGTGCTCTCCAGCTGCTCAGCGATCTCTACTGCCCGTTTCTCAATCTCAGCTGGGTTGCCTCCTCCCTTCAGCAGCAGGGTGTCATCTTTAGTCACCTGGACCTCACCAACTTTGCCAAAGTCATGAGCCTGGATGTCTTCGAGAGCCACACCAATAGCCTCATCTCCAAACACCTGGAAAGAGGTGAAACAAATAAAAAAACATTAGTGTGCATGGCCTCTGTTGTAGTTACAGCCAAGTCACACAAAGACTCTCCCCACTTTAATTATCTTTTTTGAAGAGTGAACTTACAGTGCCCCCGGTGGCGATGGCCATATCTCTCAGCTGGTTTTTCCTGTTGTCTCCAAAACCTGGGGCTTTAACTGCTACCACCTGGAGCCCAACCTTGAGCCTGAAAATTAAAAAAATAATAATTTTTTTTACTTCTTTTGAACTGCTATTTCAATAGCTTACTATCATTTGTTTATACTAACTGAAACTAAACTAGAAACAGACATAATATACCTGTTAAGAACCAAGGTGCTGAGAGCCTCTCCATCTACATCCTCAGCTACAATGACCAGCGGTCTACGGTGCTGGTTGGCGATCTCCAGGGCAGGCACAATGCTCTGGACACTTGAAATCTTCTTCTCACTCAACAGCAGATAGGCATCCTGAAATTCACACTTCTGACCTGTGGGGAAATAAATATTAATTTGAAGTTTTTCTTTATACTTAAACATAAGAAAAGTAGAAGAACTGAATAGCTCAGCTTAAACTGAGCCTTTGGGCAACTGCTCCTGGTGCACTAGCAGCCAACTAGAGTTCCTTACCTTTGGCAGTGTTGATGAAATAAGGTGAGATGTAACCACGGTCAAACTTCATACCCTCAATGATCTCCAGCTCATCATGGAGGGTCTTTCCATCCTGAAAAGTAAAGTAAGTAAGTAAGCCGTATGTTTATCTATTTCTCCACATCATTAATTTAGGAATTTTCTTTCATACATTGTGCAGAAGTGTCTTCTAATTTGAGGTTTTTTTTATGCAGACAGTGCAGAAAAACATAATGACAGGAGTAAAAGAGGAAATGGGGATGACTGATGGAAAAAGGTCCTGGGTCAGGCCACTATTTTACAGTCTCATATGTGGCATTCGCTCAACCTGCAGAACTACAGGTCACCCTCAACTACATTTCTTCAATCATTACATTTTGCTACACCACATTTAAGATACTTAGAGATCCAAAATGCAGATATTAGACTGTAGACATTTTATGAACCTGCAAATACTCCATATTACATTAACTGAAATGCTGAATCTAACCTTGACAGTGATGACTCCTTTGCGACCAACTTTCTTCATGGCATTTGATATGATATTGCCAATCTCCACATCTCCATTGGCTGAGATGGTAGCAACCTATTAAATCAAGAATTTTGTTAAAGTATTACATTTTATTCATCTTAACTACAAATTCAAAAATACAGCTTTTTCACAGCCTCCTACAAATGAATGATTTGTGAAAGTTACCTGAGCGATCTCCTCGGGGGTTGTCACTGGTTTGGAAAGCCTCTTCAGCTCATTAATAATGGTCTCTACAGCCATCATAACACCACGTCGGATCTCTACTGGATTTGCACCTTTGCTGATGGTGTCAAAGCCCTCCTTGGCAATGGCACGAGCCAACACTGTTGCAGTGGTGGTGCCATCTCCAGCCTCCTCATTGGTGTTATTGGCCACATCCTGAACCAGTTTGGCACCGATGTTCTTGTACTTGTCCTTCAGGTCAATGCTCTTAGCTACTGTCACACCATCCTTGGTGACTTTAGGGCTCCCCCAGCTCTGCTCAATGATGACAGTGCGACCCTGAAACAGAGACAGATATCAGTGAGATAAAGGGCTAAAAAAATATGAGGGTCAAACCACACCTTGAGTAATTAACCAGTGAGTAAATATACAAATGGTGTATTTAACAAAAAACAGCCAAAGTCTCATGTTACCTTTGGACCCATGGTGACAGCCACTGCATCAGCCAGCAGATCAACTCCCTGAAGCATGAGGGCACGAGCATCAGCTCCAAACTTGACATCCTTTGCATAAGCTCTTGTTAGATGAGGAGCCAGTGCCCTGCACACAGGCCTCACCTGTCTCATGATGGTTGGCAAACGAAACATCTCTGCAGGAGAATAAGACAGACAAATGCATGCAATACATTAGACACAGACACCATTATATTCACTCACACTCACCATTCTAATGTTACATCAGGACATGGTATTTGAAAACCTTAACTCTGCCCCCAGTGGTCGCTAGTGGTAAAATACACCACTGACTGAATGAATGAACCTCCACTAATGGGATGGCCAACTGTTTAATGATTTCCACAACAAATACCGAAAAAAAACAAAAAAAACCCAAACCAGAGATAACACACGTCACAAATAATCTGAAATGTACAGCTGTGGATAAGCTTTTAACGGTGTAATAAACTAGTGATTAAACATCATATATTCAAATACGATACATGTGTAGTTCTAATTAGTACTAAAGGCTGCAGCAGACCATTATTTGATAATAGGTAATAATGTTAAAAAATTAAAAAGGTCAGATTTAACAAATACTTGTTCATTAAAGTCTAATGCAAAGTAGTGCCCAAACTACTGATATAACGACAAACCGGTCTTCTAAAATAAACTCTTAACTGGAGAACAATAGTTAGTTGTTAGAGTCAAACATGTTGACCTTCATCTTGGTTAATTTAAGAAAAGGTATCCCTAAACCAGTTCCTGGTTACCCCACGTGTCCTCTTCAGGTCGTGCGTCACAAGGTCAAATTGTAAAAGCATGTGCGGAACTGATTCCCCATCCCTGACCAGACCAGGTTAACGATTGACCCCAACACGGTCACAAACTCATTTACGCCAAAAACGCGCATCCCTCGTGTTGTTGCCGACTTTTCTTCCGAGTAAGATTTTGCGGTACTGCGGCTGAAATCGTTTGCAGATATGCAGAGTGTGACTTCAATAAGGAAAGATTTCATCAGACACGAGTCACGACGGACTGAATAAAACACAACGACCGTGCAAAAACAACAATGCGGCAGCTGGGATAACAGCTGACTAGCCATTAGACTCCTGTAAAAACATCATAACACATATGTTCTTATAGCTAAGCAGAAGAATATTTTAGCCAACAGTAATTCAAACTAGCATTGCTGAGAAGTGTCGAGCTCACTGCAACCTTATGCGTTTTACATTAAACAATTTACGCCAAAAGCAGACAATCTGTAACATTAGCTATGTATATTTAATAACCTGATAAATGTCAGTACTTACTTCTGCGGTAAAGAGCTTGGAATCGCTACAAGGTCTACAACACGGAATGATATAACGACTGGAGGAGAGGACAGCAGTATGGAGCAAGTGAGCCTCCGAGATGGGACTGCACATGGCCTTTCACATCCGGGTAATTTACCGGCACGCCCCTAATCATGAATGAAGAAAATTAGACTAAAAAATTAGCCATATTAAGCTTTTACTAAAAGTATACCATACTTACCAAAAAGCTACAAAGCTTTCATATCTTATGATTCTTACTTTGTGCGTAAAAACATGCATGCAGTCTATGAGAAATACTTAAAATATTACATAATGCTCGTTCCAGGGCTGACGATTCCAGAAATTTCGTCTGTGCCATTGGAGGAAAAAAATAAGGGTCAAAGTTGACATTGTGCAATGTTGCTATAACCGTGATTGCGTAAATAACTAGAACATCGCAAAAAGCGATTAAAATATGTCTTTATATTGTTTGTGATGTTGATATACGTAAATACAAGTGACGGGATGTTGTTTTATAAGCACTTAAATGTGTTATAAGGCGAAGGAAAAGAAGGTAAGTTCAACGTAGCAATGCGCATGCGCATATTTCTTCTGGATATTTCCTCACGTGGAGTGATTCCCCTTCAGTGTGTCATATATCCTCGCTCACGGAGAAATCGGGGTACTGCTCCACGCTGCTCGTAGACGTCTCACACATCAGAAATGGTAAGAGATTTTGTTCAGGCTTTGATTTGATAATAAAGTCTGTGCTGTTGCCTGTAAGTTATTTTAATAATGCAACCCCGCAGCGTATGGCTAGCAGTCTAACTTGGCTAAGTTAATGTTAGCAGCTGATATGTTAGCTACGTTATCATCAACTGACAAGGTCAATCAGGTAAGAAGCGATGTAAAACGAGGACACGGGTTAAATACCGGCATGTTTATCTTTCGTTACACTGTAGGGACTGTAAGTGGAGGAGACAGATTTGCTTATTGGTAATTAACTTCTAGTTGCACCCGAAAGCTTGCTTACAGTTGATACTAATGATCTCTTCTGGCTGAATATAAAGTCTTTGTCCATGTCTTTCATACCTGTACTCTGGTCATTCTGAAAATATGTATAAATACTTAGTGATACAGTCATTCATCTCTGCAGCTGCCACATGTGGATGAATGAAACACCATCCATGTCTTAGGTCAGAGTCCATTAGCAGACTTTATCTTTGAAGCAGTTTTGCCAATATAGTAGATTGTCTTTATAATGCTACTTTATGAATAACTTCCGTCCAATGTGTCATTTTATTACTGAAAAGAATGAATTAAATTTTAGTTGTTACCATTTCCGTCTTCCGCTACGTTAACTATGACTTAATGACCTTATCTATGCCTGCAGCCTATTACAGAAGAGATCAAATGCTTTTGTGTTGCTTTACAAATCCAGCCATCAATATTCTTGTGCGATGTATTTATTGCATGAGACGTGTAATTGTAAAATATCTTAAGTCTCACATAAATTATGACTCAGATTTAGACTTTTCCAATCTGCACATCCCCCTCTAGCCTTAGTTTGTCAGTACCCTAATGGAAATTCTATCCAAACTTGATCTCACTTTTTTATATCCTACTCGCTGTTATAATTGTTCACTCTGTTATATTACAGTACCAATAACTACATAGTATAAATATGATGTTAAACAGAAACAAATTTAACAGTTCCTCACTACTTCCATGAAAATCTATAACTCCTCTCTCCCTATGAAAATAACATTTGAAGTGATATTATGTCACTACTATAAACTGTTTTTTTCTATCTGCTGTATTACTTCATTGGCACTACCTTTTTGTCTGTTAGTTGAGTAGTAACTAAAGCTGTTTTCTTTTGGATCAATTAAATGAAGTAATACTTGGCTGTTACATTAAGTGAATTGTAAAACATTTTTACTGAAACAATTGTGTACCAACTTTGAGTAACATTCAATTTTTATCAAGAATTTGTAGTTTTTATTATTTTAGGTTCTCATCATATTACCAAGTTGAGAATATTCCCACACCAACAAAATACTGGAAAGAGAACCTTCTGGAACATTAGTAAACTGGCCTTGACTCTTATCTTGCAATGCAATAAACCTTGGTTAGTTTAGCTTTTCAAGGTGCATAGACTTTTTGTGGACAAATTTTGCAACAGTGAGTGTATCTCAAAATATATCAGTTATCAACAAAGTACTTTCTCAGCAGATGAGAAGGCTTTGTCCTTCCATGTGTTAGTTTAAACATTGAACTTAACTTGTGATTTAAAAGTAACTCCGCCTCCTCTGGCCCCATTAGCCAATCATTAAACTGTGACCCTCCCTCCTCTTCCATCCCTCTCCCAGAAAACCTTCACCCAAGGTCATTTGTGCATCTGCTCTTATCAAACCTGTTGACAACTGGTTCTTTCTTCATTTTCAAGCTCTTGTCCTCATTCATGTGCCTGGGATATTTGAGATAATGAAGAAGAGTTGAGTTTCATTACAGAAATCATTACTGTAATTGACTTTACAAAAATCACATCTGTGCCAGTGCTTCTGGTTTATTGTGTGGTGGCTGTCTTCACTTAAATTATCTGCAGCCTTGGATATCACCACCCCCTGCCCTTCAACTCCTCCTTCCAAATCTCTCCAACTCCCCTCCCCCTCCACTAACACAACAGCCATAACTGATGATTCCTCTGTGGTCACATAGGAATTTTACAACAAACCCCAAAGTGTTTTTTTTTTTAACCAACATTTGAAATTTGTGATCATTTTGCAGGCCTTCAGAAAATTCCTCCCCTTGTTTGACCGGGTACTAGTGGAAAAATTTGTTGCAGAAACGGTAACAAAAGGCGGCATCATGTTACCAGAGAAATCTCAAGGCAAAGTACTGCAGGCCACAGTAGTAGCAGTAGGACCTGGCTCTGTCAATCAGGTAATCATTTACTCTAAGCCTGTAATGTCCCAGAGCATGTTTTGGAGGACGCTTCTCTAGATTCTTTTCATTAAAGATCCAACTCATTGATATGTGTTTCCAGAAAGGAGATCTACAGCCTATCAGTGTGAAGGTTGGAGAGAAGGTTCTCCTGCCAGAATACGGTGGAACCAAAGTCATTCTAGATGACAAGGTACATTAAAGTGAATTTCAAACCAGTTTCTTAATGTGTACATCCTTTGTTGTACTTGGTTTTAACTTTCAGTCTGTTCCTTAGGACTATTTCCTGTTCCGTGATGCTGATATCCTTGGCAAATACGTCGAATGAGTCAAGTTCTTTTCATTGCTGTAGAACATGTAAAGTCATCCCTGGAGAAGAAATTAAGTTGCCTCATTCATGTCTGTTTTCTTTTTTCTATGTTATTGACATTGTAAATAATTCTAATCATGTTTTGTTACAATAATAAAAAGTGAACCATTAACAGTTGTCTTTTTGCCTACTTGTACAGTCATGCTATTTCCAAAGTTGACTTTAAATATACTTACACATTCACTTTACACATGTTAAGATGGAACAGATGGAGCTGGTTCTTAAACATAATAGGAACTGACTTGCCAAGGTAAATCTGGGGATTTTGTTGTAGATAAACCAATTGATCTACATTAATCTATCTAATTTAGGACTTGCATATCCAGGCCATGAGTGGACTACAGTATGTCAGCCCATTTGAATGAAAAAATTTAACTTCTAATGTACTGAAGTTTATGAGAAAAGATGACAGCATGGAAATATAAATGCCACAGAATAATGATAATGCTAAAATGAGAAGTCCTGCATTGTAAAAGCATTGTAAATATCCTTCAGTTACCGAATGTTAAAATGCAGAATGGCTTATGTGTAATGTGTTGTACTTAAATTTAGCCAAGCCTGAATCATGTCACTGACCTCTGACCAACTTGATTTGATTGCCCAGCTGTCTTTTGACTTTCATAAATAGATAAGTACAATCATACAGGCTTTACACAAAATGCATCTAATTCATTATGGAGGCCACTGCAGTACAGTAGAATAAAACTAACCATTGAAAGAGCCATAAAAAATAAGGGTCATCTACTATGCTTTTCTGAAGTAATTTCTGTGAGAGATTGTTTTGTTTTGGGATTTAAATATCAGTCCTAAATTGGGTCATATGCATAAATGTAGTTAAATTCACGTGAAATACTAAATGTGTGTGTGTATATATATATATATATATTATGTATATGCAGGATAGTCTTAATAGAAAAAAATACAAACTAGTGGACTAAAAAATAATATCTAGTATCTAAACCAATCTAGTATCTGAATGTAAAACTGTACTGTAACTTTGTGTTTTTAATAACGTTTGAGTGTGCCGCTCCTCACTGAGCTCACATCCGACTCCGCTGCTACAACACAGCGCCTGACGAACATCCGGGTATTCTGTCGAGATGGTCATGGCGGAGGGTACTGCAGTTCTCAGGAGGAATCGGCCTGGAACCAAGGCAAAGGTACTTTTTTCCACGACAAAAGCGTTTGTATATAACTACTAGTACCGCCTCTGACTACAGGATTGCGTCTCGTCGGAGTCAGTTATTTTTATTTCAAGTCTGTTGTCGTTAGCTTGGTCGCAGACCACAAATAGGAAGGGCCTGACCTGGAAATAGCCAACTAGCTAACGTTAGCTCTCGCTCCGTCTAGTTCCTGGAGCAACGCTAACTTAGACCACTCTGGGCGTTGCTTCTGAGCCTAATGATCACTAAGATTCATTCTTGTGCAGAAACCTACATACATTGTCTGTTTAGTAACATCCACACACATTGTAAAGCATACATTTACAGGCAACTGAGCGTATGTTATTAAAAATAATTTTCTAGTCGTTGACTTGCAGGAAGCAGTCGTATTCTATCATGTTAACTGGTTAAGCTAGCTAGAGGTGTGTGGTGTAAAAACGTCGGGCTGTTCTTTGGCAGTAAGACATTTTTCATAAATTTTTGTATCCCTTTGTCGATTTTCAGACAGTAAACATCCAAATATGATGTTTTTTTGTCATTCCGCCTTTGACAGTGTTACATTGTCAAGCGAGTGCTCGCTTGATCTTGAGGTTTCAGGTTAGCAGAATGACAGCTAACGCTATGTAGCATTGGTTATGTTACAATGCCAGCTATGTCCGGTTTGAGTGTAAACTAAAATTGTCCTCCCCCTGTGTGTAGGATTTCTACAACTGGCCGGATGAATCATTTGAGGAGATGGACAGCACCCTGGCTGTTCAACAGGTGTGTTGACATGTTGTGTGTGGGTGTGCGCGTGTGAGTGGAGGTGTCAGCGTGTCATTCAGCACTCCCCTCATTTTTGACCCTTTTATAGACTGACAGGAGTGTTTTGGTGGTGCTTGGTGTGGAGGTTGATGAGCAATGAAGCCGCCAGAAATCTTACTGTGAATGTAATTAGTTATTCCTGGAAATTAGTCAACACTGATGAATACTGAAAGAGATACTGTTTGATGGTCACGACTTAAAAGCATTAATTGTTTTCTTCAATAAAGGAAACGCACAGATGATAAAGGATGAAAATGTATAGAGCATGTTTTAGTAAAGTATTTGTTGGTGGATACATTAATAATTACTACATCAACTAAATGGATGGTTGATGTTGCACATACATGTATATAAATTAATATACTTTGAATACCAACATTTATGGATGCATCAGCATTGTATCCTCATAAAATAGGTTTTAATTATGGGTATAGTTCTCTGAAGAACTGCAATGTTATGCAAGTTACAGGCAAACAGTACCTTGTAAGCTATAAAACAATTTGCAGCCATTTGTCGTTATGAGAGGACATGGACACATAGGATTTGGTGAGGGATGAAGTCAACAAAATGTTGTCATGAATCATGTTAATTCATCTGATAGAAACATAATTAGATTTTTCATAGTGAAAATAAGATGATTATTATTTTCCTGCTTATTTTACATTGGCTTGAACAGATTTATGTGTAGTTTTGCACACGACACGAGAAATTGCGAAAAATTGTGAACACATAATTAACATTTTCTAAATAGCAGACATCCTTCCTGGCAGTACAGTATGTATTATTTTTTCTTTACTCTCTGGTGTGGCAAAAAATTCTCAGATGATGTTTTTTGTTTCTTCAGCTTAGCAACACCCAAATATTGTAAGATGAGGGAAAACCCTACAGACTCTGTTTACTTTCTGAACGCTATGTAATTTCTGTTGGGTGTGCAGATTTTGAACCTGATAGTAAACTTGATGCAGGGGTTGCATTCTTAGTTTTCCATAAAAACTCATGGCAAAATAATTCCTCTTAACATACTTTTTGGATCATCAGAAAGAGAAGAGTTTTGTGTGGATGTCTTTATTAATGTGTGTATATATGTGTCTGTTACAGTACATTCAGCAGAACATTCGGTCAGATTGTTCCAATATTGACAAAATCCTAGAACCTCCAGAAGGTCAAGATGAGGGTGTGTGGAAGTATGAGCACCTAAGGTATGTGACCAAAGTTCTTTGGTTGTCTAAACACTATCCATGACTGGATGTCCTAGGACATTTATTGTTCTAGTTAATGTTGACTGTGCTCATGTTCTTTTATTTGTAGGCAGTTTTGCTTGGAGCTTAATGGACTAGCAGTCAAACTGCAGGTAGGTTTTATCTTCTTACTAGGCAAACAAGAATTCTATTTTCTAGACAAACATTCCTATCAAGGTAACTAATGTAAAGATTTTGAAAATGCATAATTCAAGGCTTTAAAGGAATGCACACTATTGAGCTGTATTGAATGTAAAAATATAAAGACCAAAGTAATCATTTGGACACCAGCAGAATATAATCACTTGAGCCCCCCCCTCCGATTTGTGCTTTTAATTGAATATTTTCAAGTTTTTAAGGTGAATGTTCATGTTGAGCTGTTGATTGTTAAGTGATATCTGTATCGATGCATGCTTGTGCTCTTTCAGAGTGAGTGCCATCCAGACACCTGCACCCAGATGACAGCCACAGAGCAGTGGATCTTTTTATGTGCTGCCCACAAGACACCCAAAGAGGTGAGCCAAGGGTGACCTCCTTTTCAATCTACCATGAAGTGTGTGGGGGGAAAAAAGCATGATCTATGTTGACTGTTTTTCTGCTGAATCTACAGTGCCCTGCCATTGATTATACCAGGCACACGCTGGACGGAGCTGCCTGCCTTCTTAATAGCAACAAATACTTCCCCAGCAGGTCAGTCATCTGTCATAAGTATCTGAAATAAGCTTGTACATAATGGCAATTGTTTCAACCTGTCTTCATATGTAGTGGCGCTAGGTAAATGTGAAATTGCCGAGCACGTTTGACATTAAAAGTTTATTTGAATCAAGTAACTGCTAAATAACATGGTACGTCCTGCTTGAAGAGGTGGACTGAAGCATGGTACATGTCTGGTGTGAATGATGCACTATGGCAGATGCAGTTGTCTGCCATTAAAACATTACATTTAAATGACCATTTCATTGCTGCTGCTTTACATTTTTGATAACTCTACAAGGCATGGTCAAGGGACATTGTGTACTGCCCAAAACAATGTCAAATAACCCACAGGAGTAATGTGTCTTGAACACCATGTTGTTGTGCTATGTGAGTGCACTTTTCTTCCCGAGGAAACAGTGCATTATGATACTATAAGCATATAAGAATATGCAAGTACATAAAGTAACCATGCCTTCTGTGAGTGTGATAATGTGAAGAGGGACACAAGCAATCATTCATTATATTGATACACATCTCTGCTACAGCTGTTTAATAACTGTGAAGTGGGAGTCATTATCAGATTGTGAGTGTTTGGGAAGTTACGAAGTGTATTCCCCAATCCCATTTAGAACACAGAGATTAGAGGGTTTTAATTTTGTTTGCGTAAACTAACACTTTTTTATTTCCAGCTTCTGTTATTTTGAAGTGCCTTTATAGACTATCATCATGAAGATATCCTGCTGTAGCTTTACATTGACGGTATTATTTTCTCTGCTGATTTGTTTTATAGGGTGAGTATCAAGGAGTCTTCAGTGGCCAAACTGGGCTCTGTGTGTCGTCGCATTTATAGGATATTCTCTCATGCCTACTTCCATCATCGCCAGATATTTGACAAGTATGAGGTGAGTTATCCCGGAGCCATTTAGAGACCATGTTAAAAAATTCTTAATGGTGTCTGCTGTTTCTTTTTAAAGGTTCTTAAGTGAATTTAAAAAAAAAAAATTTAACCTTTAGTAGTCAATAAACAACATTTTATTTAATAAAGATTTTCTTTCTTTTTAATTAAGTGAATAAGTCATAGAAGTCCACATTTCTTGTGCTGCAGAGCCTTGAAACCTCCATTTAACACTATTTATTTCCTTTATACTTGCAACTGTGGGTAAAATGTGGACTAATGTGTCTTGATTTAGAAAAAGATGATTTGCCCAACGTTCAGTGTTAAATGTTGTTTTAAATATTTGAAAAGGTCTTCCAAAAATACAATTTTTTTCTTTCAGATATTAGTAGACACGCTGTTTATCCTGGTGTGCATTTCTTGTCCACTGTTGCCCAGAACATGTTAAATATATAGTGTTACTGCATGTCCCAACTTGATAATAAAAACAGTAGAATATTTTTTTTTAGCCACTGATTGAATAATGTCAGTAAAGATTCTCCACTAGAACATTTTTTTTTTCTTTAAGTAATCCAAAATGCTGAATAATCAAGGTTAAAGACTTATAGATTTAATGTCTTTTACAGAATGAAACGTTCCTGTGTCACCGGTTTACACGCTTCGTTATGAAGTACAATCTGATGTCCAAGGACAACCTGATCGTGCCCATTCTGGAGGAGGAAGTGCAGAACACCTCATCAGCTGGGGAGAGCGAGGCCTAAGATACAGCTGCTGCTGCTGCCACAAGGGAGACACATGTAAACACACACAATTTCCACGTTAACTGAGGGGACACATTCACTCTAATGGCATTGACACACCTACATATTCAGGACACACACATATACACACTACAGTGTATTAAGGCTCCTGTCTAGTAACACTGTCCATTAACTTCCTCCTCCTAGTCACCTGTGTCTGTTTCAAAGGAAGTAAGGGTAGAGATTACCAGGAGCAGAGATCAGCCAAGCCTGCAGGACAAGATGACATGTATTCATTACTTACACATTCTCTGTCCATTCAGATTCACATTGTGTCTCTGAATACAGACCTGCTCTCACACTACTCCTTTAGGGAACCTTCTTTAATCGTTGGAGCAGCTGGATTTGCAAAAACCTATGTAATCATGGTGACCTGTATTGTTGACAAAGGCACACACTGACAGCCTCTCCCCCTGTAAATATGCCCCTCCCCGTCTCTTAATTCACTATCATCTTTTCTGATGGTGCTTCACTTTTTTTGTGTCTGCTTCTGTTCTATATTTGCTTGTGTTGCCTATCATCCTGTTTGGGGGTGTCCTATGATATGGATCACTAAAATAGCCTGCTGACTTAATAATGCTATTAAAACACAATGTAGGTGTGGCTTGTGTGGTAGTGAACCAAGAAAAACCTAATCTCTAGCTTTGTATGTGTACTAGCAGTCAGATATTCTTTCTCTTTGGCCTCTGAAATGAGTGTTCAGAGTATTTAGGAAGGCTTGTTGGCTAACTCTGATCCTGCTTTGTGACATGCCCCCATTTTAATAATGTGTAAAATGTGCCCAGTTTCCCCTTTCCTGGATAGAATAGAAACCGTAACCACCACTCTATGGCAGAAACTGTGCTACTCTTAAGCCAGTTTTACAGCTTTAGACAAACATTCAATGATTAAATACTTCAAGAAAGGATGGAATATTGGCTACACTGAAGTACCGGAGCACAACCTCCCTTCTTTTACCCTCTCCCTCATTAAGTTATTTTGTGGGAGGAGTCTTGTCAATCCACCCCACTTTTTTTTTTAAATGGACTAAAAGATTTTGTTACTGTTGACATTTTCATGATGTCTGTTAATAAAAAAGACCTATTATTCATATGGTTATGTGGCTGTTGTTTTAATATTAATTAAATAATTAATTGTTGTTTTTTTTCAGTTTATATGGATTAAGATGTCCTATAGCATAAGATTTAGTTGAATTAAGACCAACTTTCAGTAGAACAGAAAAATCAGCTTTCTTAGCTGTCATCTAATATTCTAATTTACACATGTGTACAATCAGTTTTGGTGTTTAAATGATCATAAAACATGATCGCGGGTTCAGGGAAGAAAGATGAATAAAATTCTACTTCCTATGTTTGTTTTAACATGATGTTTAAAAGATTGATGTAAGACATTTAATGCCAATTAAGGCCTTATATAAAACCATACCCAAAGCCCTGTGGGAGTTATTGGTGAATACTGCAGCACACAGGAAGGAAACACATGTAATTTAAAGTGTTTTAATACAATTATAAAAAAAAAACACCAATGATAAGGGAGGTAAATGTACAATTCTCATAAAGGGGGTATTAATACTGATGTAAAGTAAACGATCGGGGGATTCTATGGAGCTAGAAACATCTGGATCATCTAAATGTACTTAAGCTGCATTTAATTCCCCATCTCACACCAAAGCAAACTTAAAAAGTAGGTTTGCCAGGTAGAATACCAATATTTCCAATATATACAACAACATTATGTCCTCTGTTTAAAAACAAACCAAGAAATAGCAAAACACGGTTTCCTCACCTTAGCCTTACAAATACTGGGTTTAACATTGGGTTTGTATGAAGAACTTTCCTTTATCACAATGCTAGTGTCGGATAGATCACCAGTACCATGTATTAACCTAGAAAACAAGCAGCTATATGCACTTAGAACGGGAGAAAGACATTAACACCAACACCACTAGGATGAAATACCTTCCAGTGTGCAGAGAAAACCATGACCAGTTCCAGAAAGATTACAAATGTCAGACCGAACATTGGCAGGGTGAGGGGCTGCTGTCCTTGGGATAAATTTAGTTTCATATAATAAAAATCAGCTGATGTTAAAAGTAAACTCTGCTCTCTGCTATGGCTCTTAAAAGATACTTCTATCATCTTACTGTGTTTCAACATTAACATAAAACCACCTTTTGTCACTGGGGCTGCACGAGTTCAGATGTAGCATAGCAGAGCCTGCTTATTGTCACTACAGTACCAAAGGACACAAAAATGGCAGTTTCACTAAGAAATATTCCCATCCTGCCTCAGTTTACAGGAGAGGAGCTATGTCGGGCCTGTGTCACCTTGAAGGGAAATACAAGAAGGTACATGTTGAAAAGACGTTGCAACAAACTGTCTGTAGGGAGATTTTCCACTGATAAACAATGTATTAATCAGTGAATGAACACATCAAAATTTAAACCAGGTTAAAAACAGAAGCACAGTCTATTTCCCTTTCTTTATCACCAGCGTCGTTTCCAAAAATGTGCGGAAATCTGTGCAAACGACTGCTTAACTGTATTGTAACATCTCTCCATGAGCACCTGAACTGATCCAAGGTTGGAAATAATCATCTAAGAATTGACTTAAATATGTTAGTTTTTTTTTTTTTGTTTTGTACTAAACATGTGTAGAAACATTTTGACACATCCACTTTTTAATACCTCATCTTCATTATGGCTTCATTAAAACATGAAAAAGTGCAGAGTTCCTCTACATCAAAGTCTCTGTTAAAGGGAGGGGTCAGAAACATGATGGCGAATGAACAGCAGGAAAAGGTGCACCGCCCCGAGTCCACATCCTTTTCCCTTCAGTCCTGTAAAATCCTGAACACCGGTCCGGGAACAAAGCTCACATACAGGTGACCTCGGCTTTACCCTCCTCCTGCTCAAAGCCACCCTCCTCCAGGTGGGAGAGGGCACTGGGGTACCCCCCTCCAAACACGGGGAAGCCACCGATGCCTCCAGCGGTGGGGGAGAGCTCCTCTGGGGGGACGGGGCTGGTCACGGAGCGACTTACAGAGTGGCTGGACACGTCACTGTGAACCGACATGGACTGGGGACAAGGGGGGGTGGGGTGAGTAAATAAGAGGAAATTATTATTATTATAGCCATAAACTGAGATGAATTTGTAGGAGGCATTTGATAAAGAGGCAAGAGTTAAGTACAAATACTCTGAAACTGTAGAGTAGATTGTGCAGGAATAATGTTTATAATGTTTATTGACTAGTAAGGACTTCCATTAATATAAAATAAATACTCAGATTACTTTCATGGTGATGAAATAGAACAATCACAAGTGCTTAAGTAGGACATACGGTAGTGGAAAAAAGGTTTCTAACACCCTTAAAATTTTACACAATTTCCTACATTTTTCAAAACTTTACACAATAAACTTAACATAATTTTATACTATAAACAGTGTTGAGAAAATAGTGAACTAATACATTTCATCACCTGTGCACTTTCTCTGTTTAGTTAGTGAGGTGAATGTATAGACTAATGTCCCTGTGATCATCCTATGTCTGGGTTTTTGTTTGTTTTTGATGTCTGTCATCATTTATAT
>JAPSES010000219.1:22078094-22113148 GCA_029822895.1 Maxillicosta whitleyi
TTAAAATAAAATAGAGTAAAATAAGATTAAAGCAAGAGCAGCATTGAGAAAGGGAGAGAGCAGCATCGATGAAATAATAATAATAGCAGATTACAATGATGCTACTACCAGTGTAGAGACCAGAAAGTGTATATAAAGTGACGTGTGCATTGAAATGGTCTTTTGTGATGTATGTGTGTGTGTAGGGGCGGGGCTGAAGGGTTATATGGGGGAAGCAGAGTTCAGAGTCCTGATGACCTGAGGGTTCAGTTCTGGCTTTACATGAGCGGAGGCGTTTACCCGATGGCAGCCACCTAAACAGTCCACGTCCTGGGTGGTTTTTGTCCTGTATTATTTTCAGCGCTCTAGTTGTACACCACTTGGTGTAGATATCCTGCAGGCAGGGCAGAGAAGTTCTGCATGTCCGTTCTGCACAGCTTCTAACTCAATGCAGAGCTTTCCTATCCCTGACCGAGAAACTTCCGTACCAGGCAGTATATGTCTCCTTCATTTTTCGCTCCTTTGTTCCAGGCAGTGGGAGCGGAACATGTAAAAACGTTCCTTCCCAATTCTGTTCTGGCTTTCAGAACATATATGAGTTTATACGGAGGTTATACTCATTGATGTCATTCCAAAGGG
Organism: Maxillicosta whitleyi; assembly: GCA_029822895.1. Taxonomy (NCBI): domain Eukaryota; kingdom Metazoa; phylum Chordata; class Actinopteri; order Perciformes; family Neosebastidae; genus Maxillicosta; species Maxillicosta whitleyi. The sequence continues at coordinate 22,078,713 of JAPSES010000219.1, forward strand.
TGTGGGGCAATAAATATGATGGAAGCAGACTGAAAATACATTTGTAAATAAAAGAATACTAATGTGTCAGTGTGCCTGTAAAAATAGGTTTTGTTAGTATGTTATGCCTGTGAGCTGGAAAATCATTATTTCTTTGTCGTGTTAAATTAGCTCCTGTTTGATCGTAACTCTAATTCATTAGATCTTACTTTATTAGTGTCTGTGTTACCATAACTGTTGGAAGCAAATGCACTGATGTTAGACAGGCCCTGTTATGGACACAGTGTGTGAACAACCATAGAGTCACAGGGAGCCCGGCTCATCTTAATAAGTCCCGTGCTTCACTGAACATGATTTGGGAAATTAAATTTAGGGGGTTTCTAAAATATTGACAATATGCTATTTTTGCCATGTATTTCCTTTTCCTGTCTACATCATCATGATTCATGCTTAAATGAGCTTATTATTGATGTATGATTCATGCTTGCGGGTTATTCATCAAAGTCCATTTGATGAGGATATTGGTATTTATACATAACAAATTTAACTCACAAAACAAACTTTGTTTTTCTTAACCACTGTAAAACAAAGCAGGACAAGAACAGTAATAACAAACAGAGTAGTATAGATTGTAGCATTTTTGTTTCTTGGCCAGTATCAAAGCAAATGCAACATTTGTAAAAAGAAAAAAAAAAAACATTTATTGAGTTTCCATCTTGTCTTTGTAACCAAATAAAAGTAAATAAATAAAGTAAATAAGTAGATAAAAGTTTTTTTTTAATCAAATATACAATATTTCCACTACTATTGTTATTGAATTTAACCATGTGTAGTAGCTATATTTGTTTTCTCAAAAAAGAAAAAAAAAGAATATCAATAACCAAAGGAAAATTTATGCTTTATTAAGACTGTGTTTGACGTTTCTTGCTTCACAGAAGTGTAAAAAATTACACCCCATGCATGATAAACTCTCCAGATGGGGTTTGATAGTTTTTCTATACTTGGATATTTACTATAAATGCACAAAGTACAGTTATATGGGTTTACAGATACTTGGACAGTTCAACACAAACCACCTCCTTGTCTGTTACAGATGATAGCAGCGCAGAAACAGCTGATAGAGAACGCCGACGGTGTCCAGGAGAGGATCGCCCAGGTCCAGAGAGAAGGTGAAGTGCACAGAGAGATGGATAACTGGCTGAAAGGGATGATATGAAGTCGAAATGAGCTGAGTAAAAATGGTTCTGATGAGAGCTCATGAATAAAATGAGTGCATTACAAGATATTCCCAAATTCTCTGGAAGTTTCAGCAAATGAGCAAGTCTGACTTAATCATCAAACAGCCAAACTTAATGAGGGTAGCTCCTCTGAGAACAAGTCTGTCAGTAAACAGCCTTATAGAGGAGAAACAGTACGTACTGGTGATGTTAACACTACTCTAGCTTTGTTACTATAGTCTCCTATGTCTACATGCATACAGTGGTGGAAAAAAGTTTTTGGATAGAACGTATATTTTTGATATATTATATTAATAATCACCCGTTCCCCAAACCCACATGCTCCTTTCTGCACATGCTCTGTTCCATCAAGGTCAAAACGGGACATTTCAGCAAGATAATGAAGGACATCCTGGGCATGACATGTTGAAACTGTCACGATTTTAGATTTATTTTTATTCCTATTAGTAATACACACACACACACACACACACACACAAACTGCATTCCTTCATGTCTGTCTGCTGCAGCTACACCTTGGGAAACACAAGAAACATTTTATTTTTCTACAAATATCGCATAATATTTGAGTTTATGTAAAATTGTAAGGGTGTCCAAAAACTTTTTTTTTTTTTACTACTGTAAATATGTTGCTTCCCATTAAAAACTGTGCATCTAAGCGTCCTTCCAAGTCCTCACGACTAAACCAATGTATTTATAGACACTCTTGGGTAACTACTGACCTTTATCTGACTATGTAAATGTCATGAGGGATGGCAGCTTTTTTGTGTAAATATGCGAGTCATGTTGGTTACAGTATATAACTCAAAAATCATACTGAAGTCAAAGGAAGAGTCTCACACTGATACAGAGATCATGTTCAGATCTTCTTCTAATTATTAAATGTTGTAGGCATGGACTTCCATGAGGATCTTTCTCGGCTCGGGGAGAAGGAGGGACTAAAGGGACGCAAACTAAGCAAAGCTGTGGAGAGTTTCACCTGGAACATCACTGTGCTCAAGGTAACACAACACACACACACACACACACACACACACTTTTATGTAATCACTGTTACACAATCAAACCTCACTTTAAGGTACTCCAAAGTTTTTTTTCCTTGTTCATGTAAGTAAAAAGTTTAACCTCTTTTTATTCAGATTTATAGATTAAATAGATTGTTCTGTCATAGTGATAACCATCATATTATTTCCACAAAAACATATGTACCCGTATATTATAGACACCGCACCCAAACTATTGTAGTGTAAAACTCAGGAGTAATACTTCACATATTAAATTTGCACTGTATCATACATTTTGTGTCACATTTATACTTATATTTCTATCTTATATTTCTATCCATGCTGTGCATTTATTACGCTTAGTTCTCTTCTATTTAGATTCATATGTTGTTTAAGTGTTTTCGTATTGGACACAAAATGTCATTGCACTGTACTATTTATATTACAATGACAATAAACCCTATTCTATTCTATTCTATTCTATTCTATTCTATTCTATTCTTTTCTGTTCTGTTCTGTTCTGTTCTGTTCTGTTCTATTCTATTCTAAACAAGGAGTTAACAGATGGTGTACACACCAAATATAAAGTTATTTTGACCAAACTGAGGTCAGCATTTCCTCTTTGGCAGATTTAGAAATGAAAATACTCTCTGAGTTCTCAATTATTTTCAGAAATGGAAAGAAACTGCTCACACTGATTGATTTAGACATGCAGCATGTGTGCAGTTCTTTTTCAGAGCAGAACTTGGCTTGATTTCTGAAAAAGCGTACAAATATATCCCAAAGTACTCTGTTTACCCAACTATAAAAAATATATTTTTTAAAAGTTCTGCAATCAATGTCTGGACTGAAATATTCAGATTTTCAGTATGAATCACATTTAGACAGACGGACAGATTCTGTTTGGGAGGTTTTGGTGACTTGGGTATTTGTATCATATACGTAGATGTTTCCAACTATATTCAAAGAGACTAGTAATGAAATTGATGTAATGGTTTGTTTCATTTTGTCACATGTTGATGATGTTAAATCCCCTATACAATGAAACCATGAAATCCCTAATTGACGATACTCAATGTGACTTGTAGTTACAATTTAAAATGATATAGCATAACATGAATAAACATGAAGTGTAATGTGAATAAATCTTTAATTCATCATCTTGTTTGTAAGTATGAGTGATGTCTGAGAATCAGTTGTGGTGAAAACAACACAACTACACAGCATTGTTTTTGGTGTTTTAAATGAAAGACCCCCAAAAGCAGAACTAACATACTGCACATTTAAGTTGATGAGTGTGGTCTTCAAAGCAGTTAAATGTCCAGCCTTTATTTTCCATATTAATTATATGAGACATCTAATTTCCCCAGGGTGGGATAAATAAAGTATCTATCTAACACTAAATAATGCTGGATTCACAGTCCATTCAGTTGACGTGGATTGTTTTCCACAAATCAGTCTCCTGTCTTTCTCAGGGTCAATGTGACTTGCTGCGGGGGGCTAAGATGGATTCCCTGGATGCTCTGAGGCAGCTGGCTCTGGCCTGTGAAGCCTGTGGACTCACCTCCTCCAACTCCTCGTCCTCTACCTTCTCCACAGCTGAGCTCCACTACTCCTCCCACCCGCTGTCTGGCCGCCGAAGCAGTACGCATGGCAACGGGCGCATCTGACACCCCCTTGGGTCCGGTGTGCTGCCAAAGATGAAAAGGAAGTAGACAGAGTAATTACCAGGGATAACAGAAGATGTGTGAGCAAGAAAAGTGTAAAAAGCACCGGAGGAGACAGAGGATTTTCCCTTTGGCAGAGTGTAACCTTTAATCCAGTGTAAGCGTCTAGACTAGCCTAGACCAGAGCAGTATATCTGTTAAAGCCTTACGGTGAGTTAATGAATTTACTGTCACTGAAGGTTTAGCCTGTACAGAGGCTTTTTTATGAATGTCATAATGGAAATGCAAAGCATGAAAAGATGCTCCACGGGTATTAAAACTTTTGACAGTTCCGGAGAAAAGTCTGACTTGTGCATTGTAAGTCAGTGGGTTTTCCTCATTGGGAGAGGAGATGGTAGACGCCTGAGTCATCTGAGACAATGAGGCTGTGCATGTTCACGGTCCAGTTGCAGAATGCGGGATGTAGAGGTGACGGGAGAAAGTATGCCTCAGCATTTCAAGCTGTCTCATGGGAAGGCAACAAGACTGTCAATGTGTGTGTATGTGTGAACACTGCTGAAAATGTCAGAAAAAAAAAAACACAATAAGGAGTTCCAAAAATAAGGAGTCCTATCAGACAGTTCGATGCTATCACATAAGCAAGTGGTTCGTAGTTGAAGCTGCAGTTCATTAAATTGAACTTTAGTAGAAGGCTAATGTAAAACGGAATAAAGTCTATGTAAAAAATGTAAAAAGAAAAAAAAATGTTTTAATTAATTTTATAGTGGCTTGATGTGACTAAAATGACTTAAGACAGATGTCACATAATCATCTTTAGCGTAAATGACTGACAGTTTGATCGCATACCCCACAAGCCTGGTTGGTCTTGGCCTGGTTAAAAAGTAAATTAGTAAATTGAAATTAAAACTTGTCTTATGAAAGATGGTAAGTCACACTAATCAAAATATTTTTTTTCTAATTGACTGCCTCACTTGTCTAATGTTCCAAAGTTATTTTCAGGATTTTTAGACATTTGGCTTGAAATTTACACTTGATACATGCTAAACAGGAACTCTTTAAATAATACATTTTGCAGATGAACTTTAAAAACCTCACCTCTGAGTGCTCACACATAGACAATTTTATTCTTTACCCATCTTTCTATATTTATAGTCATGTATTTTGTCAATTAACCAGCAGAAACATGCACATTTGGGTCCTTGTTATCTCCACCTGATGGCCTTCGAGTCTGTCATCTTAAACTGAAGAGGGGGCAGCTGAAACACGAGGAATGATGTGTAAAGGAAAAGAGACAGTAATTGGAGAAGTTGTGGATGTGTAAGGATACTAGCAGTACTACATGGCTGCTGTAGTACATGTGGATCACATAACCCGCTCACTCTACCAACATGTGGGGTAATGGATGCTCCGAGTGTGTACATGTGTTTGTGTGTACAGATTCCTGCAGTGTTAACCTTTAATGAAGTACACTCTATTGATGTAGCAATAATAGTGTTAAGATGTAAGAGAGTTAGTGAGGCTGTGTAACAGTGTACTGGCTGAAGGACTGAAAACAATATAATTAGCTGTATAACTCAGTGATGCTTATAAATGTGTATGAAAACTACAAAAATGGTGTCCAGAAGGTGCTACTGATCATGGCTCATTGTTGTGTTTGCTTGTCAGTGATGGTGTTTCTCTAGGCCTTCAGTGTTGAGTGTATTTCCTGCAGGAAAACACCTGATAACCGCTTTTGTACTTGTACTCTTGTATCTTGCAAATGCTACATTTGAACCAAACTTGACAAAAATGACACATGGAACTAAGCTAACTCAATTAGAAATACCTCCTTACCTATTGAGATTTGAACAAAGTTGTATTTCTAGTGTTGTACCGGTGATTCCCATGCTTTTCACTAAGACGAGGGATAGATGTTTCAGAAGCACATGGATACTGCTATCCGTCTGAAACATTTCAAAAGATTTAATATGATGACAATATTTAATTAAAAGTAAAATGCACTGAGGGAATCATTTGAACCAAATTATTTCAGCTTAAATCTGCTGTAGCCAACAAGTGAAAATGTTTGAGAAAGAAACTTCAGGACACCTTTATATAGAAGACAGTCTGAATGTTTTTTCTGCCCCTTGAATGAGGTAGAAGTTGTATCAGTGAGAGCTGAGGGTCACAGTTAAACTTCGTAGCTGCTCATCGCTCAGCACCAATCAACTCAGCCGGTGGCATTTTGAAAGTGGCAGGGCTGAGCTCCACAAAGACATAATGGGAAACCCTGAAACATGGGAATAGCACTGAGATTCACCAACTTGTGTTGCCCCTTTGAAGTGCAGAACTACTGTCTGCGCTGAATTACGTACATCCCACCTTTCTGTACACTGCTTAGCCGCCATTCATTGATCTGCACATTCCTTTGGTTTCATAATATTTTTATCTTCTGTCACGCTTCTTTCACCATCATCTTCTTTCTGCTGCTGCTTTTCTGGAGGCTCCAGGTGGGATGTGACAGAGCTGGTATAGTGTGAATCACAGATAGCCACAGGAGAAGGCTGACCTAATAACATTTCCATGTGAGTGTTTTTGTGTGTGTGTGTGTGTGTGTGTGTGTGTGTATCTGTCACAGAAATGGCAAACACTTTTAAAAGTAAGAAGTGAAGGAAAGAAAGAAAAAAGACTGATTCTCTATTAAGTTTTAGTTATATGTGTGGTTGGGTGGGCACACCTGCGGGACTTTATAATTGGTTGTGTGCAATAGACGGAGTGGCAACACCTGCTGCTGTGGTCTATTAATAACACTGAGACTCAGTGGAGGCCTCAGGGTGTGTGTATATGCCTGCATGCCTATGTCTGTCATGATACCACCGTGCCCTATTTCCTGGCTTAATGATGCAGACCGGTTGTTCTCATCCAGGCTCACACACTAGTAATTACAAAAAGAGCGATCGCCAAATAGTTTGTCACGTTTTCTCTTATTAAGCAGTGAAGCAACAACGCAAGCTTTGGGAAAGACCTCTACTGCCACGGAGAGGCAGATAACTCTTAAACTTACATACTCAGTGGGACCACAGGAGGCATCCTCCCTTAGAGATCTGTTTACCTGCAGGGTGGATATCTCACCATTAATGATGCATCAACTTCAGTAAAACTAACCACAGTATTAGCTTTCTGTGTTCCGGTTTGCATGCCTGCTGACGAGGGGAATACAACTGGGTCGAAGAGCAAACAGGCAGTGGGATTTACTTTACCCGAGGACATGTGGAGAAGATGGAGGGCATGGGGTTCGCCTTCGCAGGTGAACGTAGAGGGGCAAGTGGATCAGGCTTCAGTAATTAGGGTCTGCTGGTTTAGTTAAACCTCATTCCCAGAATAATTCATTCGGTCCATACTGTACTTACAAAGCAGATGGTAGACAGTAATGACCATTCTCCTGCGTAAAATAAAAGAAGCACATCACGGCACACAGAAATGGCAGCTTGTTACCACAGTAAAGAGTGACCTTTGCAGTATGTCAGGACAACACCTGAGCCACTAATTGGTAGCTGGATGATCCAAAAAAGACCATACCTATGTTCTTGCATGCTCTGACTCACTTGCTTACAAACCACATTCTGTATTAAACCATAGTATGTGATTTATACTGTAGATCGAATGTGCTTTTATACTTTTCGGGCAGCTACGGGTTTTAATTAAAGTCTGTATGACAGGAAAGGTGGTCTGCAGAGACTTGCCCAAGGTAACACAGGTTAGATACATTTGAGTGAACAAATACATTTGTATTTTTGTCAAAAGTTTCGAAAGTTGAATTCCTTTTTAACATGTACCAAACTCACATTATTCTTATCCTTTTTTTTTTTCCTCTTATGATAGAGCTCAGCAGTGCAACACTCAGCTCGTAAAAATTGGATGTCTTGGACTTTTTTAACAGTAAATTTCTCAAGTGAATCCATAATTTATGCAGTAATATCACACAATGATAATTCAAATTTCATAAGAATAAAACAGTATGATGTTCACTCTGCTGGAAAGCCCTTTTCTACCAAGTTTCCAGTCCCTGTGGGTTGTAAGTTGTGGAAAACAGTCAGCGTTCAGAAGACAAAACATGTCATTTTGTCATGAGCTCAACACTTGTAATAAAAATTCACAAAAACAGCTTTCAGGTACGATGCATATACTTAGCCCCTTCATGATTTGCACACCCTCTTAACTGTTTAATACATCGCCGAGCTTTCTTTTTCAAAAGCATTCACCTTCATTTTGCAGTATTTATTCTCTTCACCACACACCATGGTCAAACACTGCAGTGCTTTATTATATTGTATCTCATTAGTAACCCAGAGCTGCATCCTGATGCTTGAGGTGCGGAAAAGATTCACATAAAGCCTGGCTTTTAATGTGATTTCAGAAAATAAATATATAAATAAATAAATAAAGTTGAATTGTCTGAAGTAAAGAAAATGTAGATCGAGCCGTGCTGAACATCAGGGTGCTGCTTTGGACTTGACAGTAATCTCTGTAACCCATGTGTCTTAACCTAGAGCTAGTTCTCTCTGTGCTCTTCAATGTGTGATACTACCTATATTTGCAGACCTGTGGTCAAACGTCCATACAAGTTCTGAGAGTTGTTCATACCTGCCATAGTGATGTGAACAAATTTGTGAAAATCACTTTGAGTAAAGGTATTTTAGGTTCTGTATTACCCGTGGCATCTGCAGTGTCTTTAATCCAGTGTTGTTCCCTAAACTGTTCTGACAGTCACTGTATGTTTTTGTAAAATAGAAAAAGACCAAAAGAAAAATATTTATTGAATTGTGTTTTAAAACCATAAATATAATTAATTAAATAGACTTCGCTTTTATTTTGAAAAGCTATTGTGTTTTCTATCTGACAAGTAATCAAATATAACAAGAGTATGTTTCCCAGACTAAATAAAGTTCTCTTTTCCTGACCAAATCTTTCTTTTGCCTCCACTTTCTCTAATATTAATGATTCTCTGTACTGACTCAAGCCTTTGCAGGCGTTTCTGTTTGTGCTGATACATATCATATCATTGCAGTTTACTGCATATGGGCACAATGGGCCATTCAAACTCTACATTTCCTTTCTTTTGTGCTCAAGATAATCACTGAAATATGAAATACAGTAATATACATAGCTCTCAAATTCCCCCAAAAGAGATAAAAGATTACATTATCCTTCCATATAGTAATGTTTTATTGCTCTCTCACACAATTATATTTAAGTGGTTCTACTTTATACTTGAGTATGATGATTTTTTTGTGGATTAAAATGGTTTTGATAGAGTCTCTTGTTTTAATACAATGTCAGAGAAGGATGCAGGCTTTGAGGATGCAAACACACACAGGATATATAAGTCAAATCTATTAGGTTAAGTGACAGTTTAAGCAGTTTTATTGTTTGTTGCCTGCTGCTGTAAGGTGAGTACAGGTATAAGACAGGCTTTAGTTATATTACCTGGTGTAATTACATCTTTGAGGCCAATAGCGTGAGGCCGTGACAGGGACATGACCTGCTTTTCAGTTCCAAGTTTGAGTGTTACACAGCACACTGTGCATGCTGTTAGTCTGCATCACCAGAAGGTGGAGCCACACATCAACATGTTCCTGTACAGGCTGTGGATTAAACCCTTCAAAACACATTAATCTATGTGGGTGAAATGTTTCAATTCTTTGAGATTATGCTTTGTTTATAGCATGCATGCAAACACAGGCTATAAAATATTAATTACTTAAGATTTAATGTTAATAGCAAATTAGGAAGGCATACATTACCAAAATGATTAAAATTATCCAATAAAGAAACGGAAATCAGAAGTGGTTTTAGCAGATTAAATAATGACCCATAACTTTAAACCTTTTTTAGGGCATACCATATTGTACTGTACATCACTTCATGTTTTATTCTGACTCAGCACCTTAAACACAACTATCAGTCAATATATACAAATACATTATAGTGTCAGCCTCCAGATGGAGACATTTCATTTCAAATGTTTTTAATGTGTCTACAGCCTCTACAGTTCACATATTATTAAATGAGATGCCTGGCCAGGTATGACATCTGTTAATCATGTGAAGTACTGTCTCTTCTCTTGGATGAAGAGCAATGAAGTCTCACAAAGCTGTATTTGCCCCCCCTTCCTCTCCCTCAGGAGGTGTTGAGCAGCAGATGGGAGGTGATGGAAGTGTGTGGTAGTGTAGGCGGCGACATGACGAGCTGTCAGACCCTAATGCAGGCTAACATCTGGAGGTTGTTGGCCATGTCACTTCTTGCCTGCTGGCGGGGTCCTGTAGCCTGGGGCCAAGAGCCACCCTAAGGGACGTCCACCCAGTACCAGAGCCAGGCCGCTGAGACAGGAAGCCACAGAAATAATGGTCTACTTACAGCAGGAGTCCGTTTGTCTTTTATGGTAAAATGAACATGAAAAATCCAGGTTGGTTTTAAGGCTGAGCTCCTGTACATAGGTAAGATGATGTCAGTGAAGAAACAGATCATCATGGTGCTTTTGGAGGACTTTAAAACTCTCTGGGGAAAATAAAGTCAGTTTGAGATGAACTTTCTTGTGAAGCTGTGGACATCATGACCATCTTTCACTGTATTTATCATGGTAAACAGCTGTGACAATCTACAAATAGACCATCATAAGACATCTTCAGGGAGTAGGTGGCGCAGGCACGATGACTGCACAGCAGGATAATATAGGGCCTGTTAAAACTGTTAGCGCCATTGAGGCACTGTGCTATTAGTGCTTCATGCTTGCCTTGAGCATCCAAGATGCAAGTGCCTCTTCTATTTTAATGACAGCCCTCAAGAGGTAATTTCACTGTGATTAAGGCGAGCGCGAAAAAAAAAATCATCTCTTAAAAGTCTCTAAATTGCATCTTATTTATCCGCAGACAATGGCACTGCATGTTTCTACCTCTCCTGGTGAACAATTATACTTCAGACATTATCTGGTCCATCGTTATATGGGTATTAAAAATGGCACCCTGACACAGAGTGAAGCTTTGATGGAAAAGTTTAGATGACTGTAATGAGATTTTTTTTTTATTTTTTTTTTATCCTTTGTATATGGATTTTTTATTTTTATTTTTCAAAGACCTCCCTTTACTTGTCTGGTGCAAACAAGTATTTACGCTCCATTTGAGTACCTTGTGCTTTGCAAACTGTCATTTATAATATGTCAAGAAATACTGAATAGATTTAGGGGCTTACAGTCATGGTGTAAAACATAATGAGTTATAAGTAATCCAACTACCTAAATGTTAAGATTTGAACATTGGTCATGGTTCTTATGTAATATACTGTCATTCTCCTTTTAGTTTCAAATATGATTTTGACATTTGTGTTTTTTGGTTAATTATTTCAAAACACCATCCTATTGTCCTTCTTGATAAGTTGTAATAACATTAGTGACATTTGTACTTCTATCCATCAGAGTTTTTCAACCTTGAGGTCAGGACACCACGTGGGTCACCTGGACTTCAAAAGGTGCCTGGAATTTCTGGTAAATGGTAAATATAAAAATTTACTAATAAAAAATATATGGTGAGTTGACAGAGACAATCCATAAAAGACAAACTGTGAAGCTGAAACTGAAGCACTATGGTACTGTTTATCTGTTAAATGTTCACTGTGGTCAGTTTCAGATGCTGCAGCTCTTTTATAATTCATAGTTATTGTTTGTTCAGTATTAATTATCATTCCTGTAAATACAAACTGGTCTGACTGTTCATATCCTGACCAAGGAAAATAAAATCCTCACTTTGTACAGTAATCTGAACCTGGCTTTTCTACCTCCATCCATAATAATATACATTATATAGCTGAAATGTGTCTAAAATTAACATTTATTTGCAAGACAATATTGCAAACTATTACATGATCAAAAATAAATACATTTTAGCAATTTAGATGTCAAAATTGGGTCATGAGCCAAAAAAGGTTGGAAGCATTGATCTAATGCTTTGACAAAATACTGCACGACAAATGATATTTACTGTTATCCCTAGCTCTACTCTTTAATTAGCAGATTAATTAAAGCACATACTTCACATCAGTATATTAGTACTATTTTTACTTTTCTAAGACAGCATATAAGGTAAGTTTTAAAGGTGCCACTAAAACAACAACACTATAATCTTGTCTACCACCTGCAATAGAAAGCAGTTTAAAGTGTGGCGACTAACTTTTCTAGTCCTTGAAACTTTTTCCATCTCTTTATCATAATGTCTATTTCAGTTTTGTTCCTTGTGGTCTGCAGGGATAGTTAGCGTATCTTCTGCCTTAGTTCATGGAGATCAAAATGAAGACTAAAGCATTGGGTTTAAAGTTCTGCTGTTTTTAAGAACAATCTCACGGCACTGGTCACATGACTCAGTGTTTATTCTCATGTATTTTGAAAGATAAATGCTAAATTTATTACAATTATCAAAACCACCGACCAACTTTACACAAAAGCAAGAAGGCAGTCATTGAACATTACTGCAGCACGGTACCAGAAGTCATTCAGATGTCCTTCCAAAAAGTACTAAATTCACAGCAGACAGCCAATGGAAAGCTATTTTATGGGATGATTCACAAAATATCAGTTTCAGATGTGAGAAATGAGGCCCCATCAAGGCAGCTTGTCTCTTTTAAATCATTGTCTTTTGTGTGAAGATAATTACACTCACCAGAATCACTGTTACACCTCTCTGAGCCCTCCTGTTCTTGAACAGTCCCACCCCCCTACCTGAGCAATCAAACGCCATCTTCACAGACATTGTATTATAATCACAGCCATTCACTACTCACTGAAGTTTGACTTTACTTCTCTGTGATCTTCTTGAGTGCCCCTCCTATTCTGTCCTTTTCATTTTATCCACGTGCACGCTCATCAATCAACAGTCACTAACTTAGTCACACAGTCTTTTATGAGTCACTTCAGTTCTTCTGAGAGCTACTTTGCAAACGACTGAAACTCTTGTGTATTAAATTGTAATACCTCCTCTTTCTAAACACACTTCCACACACATACACACCCTTGTCTGGCTAATGTTTCTAATGTTAATAGCCTGTGCTGCTTTAATTGGTTTCTAAACGCTGTAAGCAGGGTTCCCACTGTGTGTTTAATGAACAGGTAGCACTCCATGATTACAGCAATCTCGACCCACCGCCCCGCTGCTACAGACTCCCTTCACACACACATGTGAGCAGACGCCACACACACTGTCCCCAGATTTTTACGCAAATGGACAAAGGCAATTTGAGAGGCTTCTGCACACTGCAGGATGCTGGGTAAATTAGAGATGAGAGGGACGAGGCAAGGGAGACAACAAAAGAAAATGAGGGGAGATGAGCGTGAAAAATGATTGCTGGTTTATGATGGGAAGAAGAGCTGGAGTCACTTCATAGAACATGGCTGTGTGTGAACGTATTACTCCTCTTTGAGTTTGGATGTGTGTGTGGAGAAGAAGCTTGATTATAAAATTTGAATTTCCTTTGTCTGTGTTTTTTTTGTCTACACATTTTCACCCTGATTCAGCAGATCATTCACTTTTTAACACAAATTTGCTCTTCATAAATACGTCACACTCTCAAATATTAAACCATATTTCCAACCTCTTTAACTCCTGACATTTTAGAAAAAACAGCGCAGGAAGCTCATATTTCACATGTTCAGGCAAATGTGTTGAATTTTCACTCTGAGCTTCTCATGTGGTTTTATTTCTTTAAAGACTCCAGCCATCCAATATGTCAATGATTAAAAATGCTTCAAATAACTGATGAAATAAGTTACTTTTTCCTACTTTCTTCTCTTATTTGTCAATGAGTCCTCACATTTATCTCTTATATATAACTGGAAATAAAGTAGTATAAACTGTAACAAACTACAACACTGACGCTTCAGTACAGTTGGAAAATAAATGATAATTATCATTATCGTGATCTATTTTTATATAAAATCGCTATATTTATTGTGATGTACATTTTTTTTTTGCCTTAAGAATCTATTTTGTTCACATTCTCAGGTAAAACTTTTTGCTGTTTTACACATATAATACTTCATTTTAGTGTAATATTAAACAAACATTTCATAATCATTACTTGTTTTGCATGCTATTCCAACTGATTTTTAGAAAATGTATGCTATTTATTTTGGGCTCTGACTATAAACCAGAGTTTAAAACCACACATAATCATCTTTTACATTGTTTTTGTCTTGTTGAACAGGAATAAATTGTATGCTGACTTCTACAACATTAAATCAAAATTAAGAATGAATAAAACTCAGCACTAAATCACAAATCACTTTTGTCTGGTTGTGTATATATCATGTTTTTGTCTTTTTTATGTCTTTTACATTGTTTTCATTTTGCTGCAGCTTTTACAGGAAATTTAAAACCACAAATACTTTGATTCAGGATCAAACACCAGGTCAAGTTTTTTTTATGTGAAAAACTTGGAGGAAATAACATTAACTAGGATAATTATCCATAGCAACTGTAAGTGTGTATTGTGATAACATTTTTGGCAGTTTCACACAGTTCTATCACTTTGTCTTCAATCATATAAATACACTGATGCTGCTTTATTAAATCAGATCTCTCCTCCTCTCCTCTCCTCCTCTCCCCTCCTCTCCTCTCCGCTCCTCTCCTCTCCTCTCCACTCCTCTCCATCTGTTCATCCTTGTCTATCCCGAGGCAGAAGTTCCTCTTCTCAGTCTGCTGATGATGATGTGAGTTGACAGCCACCTCTCTCTTTTTTCATCAGAGCCTCTCTCACACAATGAGTAGAAACAGAGGTGGGTCTCGTTGGAGGCCTGTATATATGTACGGCTGGGTGGCAAACCTCATGTTGTATACATATTTGTTCAAACATGTGCAAGTTGCTCAGTAATCCTCCCCACTCTGCTCCCTCTCCCACACATGTATATAAACAGGCAGACCTTAGCTACCACGGGGGTGATGCGATGGGTGAGGTTAGTGAGAAGGGGGATGGTAACGCAAGGGTGCCTCTGCCAGATGCCCTCAGTAAATAAGCAGGGAGTCCTTAGAGGGGCGCCGTCGGGTGTCTTGACTCACCCGTCCCAGAGGACGCAATCAAGGTGTCCCCCAATACCTTGTGTAAAGGGTGAGGAGGGTGAGGAGAGGAGAAGGTCTGGTCTGTATGTGCCTGGTGCTGACACAGAGGAGCTGTGGGTCTAATTCATTAAACCAGCCTTCTAATATAAACAGCCATTCATTTCACTGGCTGACACTGGGCCGTCTGGACAATGTGAAGAGCCTCAATAGAACTGCTATACACCACTGTTTGTATGTGTGTGTGTGTGTGTGTGTATGTGCGTATGAGCGAAGTGGAGCCTGGCTGTTTGTGTGTACGAGGTCTCAGAGAGCCTGCTGGTCCCATGCAGGTACAGTGAGGCTAACCAGAGGTTTTCATGAGCCTCGACATGGTTCACAGACAAACTGAAATGCATATATTATTGTAAAAATTAGGGAAATACAAGAAATCCAGTTAGACCTTGTAGCATTTGCTAAATGTATAAGAATGGCAAAACATTAACATCCTGATGTCAGTTAAAGTAGTGATTTACAAATCCTCCTGCAAAATAAATGTAACGTTATTGAATATGGAGCACAGAATGCATGATATAACCTTTAAAATGAGGTAAATGTGTGACTCAAAGACATAATATGAGAATTTCTGTTGGCCTATTGTGTATTTGTATCACACCGTGTTTATTATAAGTGTCATCCATAACTACATTTAACAAAGGCTTGTTTTTTTTTTTTTTTTGGTCACCCACTGTTACTTGCAGCAATTTCAACAAAATGAAATTGTCTAAGGATTTTATACGACACAACGTTATCTCCTCTGTAAACATGACTTGAAAATGTCATCTGCACTGGTGATGAAAACAAGTCCCACGATACTATGCTATTTCATTACGTGTTTTGTTATTTTTGTGATTGAAACCTGAGAGACAAAGATCACATGTGCATTTTAAAAAAATGACATGCCAAGCAGCAAATAAATAAATACAAGCAGATGTTTACATACAAAAGACGTTAAACATACAGAAACAGATAGAGATAGCATTTATTTATCCCCAGGTGGAAAAAAATCAAAAGAGTTATTCTGAATCAGTGGAATTAATATAATGAAGCAGTGTTGGTGTAATTAGTAATCAGATTACAGTAAAAAACCTCCCAGATCATAATTCTGTCACAAGATGCATAACAAATGGAAAACACACTGTAAAAGACACATTCTATTAAAAAAGTTGTATTTTTCTCTTCCCCATCTCCTGTCTGGTTACACACACACACACACACACACACACACACACACACACACACACACACACACACACACACATTACTTCCCAGTCTCCTGCAGGGCCAAATTGGGCAGATCAGACCACCCGTTGTACACACTTAGCTCAATTTCTCCTCTTGTTCTTTTGGTATAATATGAAATATGCTTCTTTGTAAATCTCCAGGAAAGAATGATAGATAAAGTCTCAAAAGACAGGCAGCTTAAAAGCATGTGAAGTGTGGTGAAAAAGGCAAACGTAACAATGTACAATAATGAGCCATCAAAAAAAATAAGATACTTTTATGAAGAATTTAGCTTGTAGCTTACGTAAAACCATCCAAATTATCACCACTTAAAATAAAAAAGCCCTGCCGTTTTAAGAATAGAACAAGTGAAAATTCATAAGTCTGTAATGAAAATGAAGATTATTTTTAAGCACATTTAGGTGGCAAATTGAAGTGGACTGACCAACAGTCAGACCAACTATGATTTAACGACACGTTGACAGTGGACGCTGCTGTCGACAACAGACACAGGCAGTGCACACCCACTGACACTGATACTGACTGTGGAATGTGGGTTTTATGGGCTTACAAGACACATAAATGCACATACACTTACACTATGCACTAATGTATGTGCATGCACGCAGACACACACATCAATACACGCCCATCCGCCCAAGCATGCAAGCATCCACCCACCCACACATGCAAACACACACAAACACACACGCACCTAGGTATCTGTGACCACTAATTGTGTCTGGCCAGTGCCGTCCCTAGCAGCCAGGGTCATGAGAGTGCTGTGGTGCAGGACAGGGTAGCCATTGCGGTAGCCTCTTAAACATAGCTTATCCTGAGGCCTGTTATTACCCTGAGAAACTATCATCTTTTTCTCCTCAAAACCATCCTGCTCAGTCAATTTAATGAAGCAGGCATTCCAACGGAGGGAAATGAGCAACGACTCCCACAGTCCCACGCAGCACCAGCAATTAATGGTTCTAGACAACAACCTCCGGGATGGAGACGGCTTCAGTTTGACCATAGTCTGCTCTGAAAAAAAAAAAAAAATCACACCGCTGTCACTTGAAAAGGTGCCATCAGACCTGTATTGACCATGACACCCACTGCGCAGGTGGATAAGTGGTTTACTGATGACTATGGAGAGGAGACAGCTTTAGATCAACAAAAATGTCTCATAAAACTCATAAAATATGCATGTTGCCAAATACAGTACAACGCTGTAGGGACATTTCTATTTCTAAACCGGCTAATGTGTGAAATATGCCAGTACGGCCACAGACAGATGAGTGACAAATGTCCCACACGTCAGTCCCAAATCCTCTGCAGGCATAGAGTTGGTTTGAGATGTGACTGTGAACACCAAAGCACGGGGGTCGACGTCATTTTTAACTCATCCAACCATTCACTAAGTCACTGTAACCTGTGCAGAGGGGCATTATCATCCGGGAAGAGATAAGTCCCATCAGGTTTTTCCTTTAATTTGTCTCCTGTCTGTGTGAGCAACCAGTCACTTTGTCAATATTTCATTCCCTTCACTCTTTTCACTATAAATCAATAATATCACCATAGTAAACCACAGATACATATAAGGTTTCTGAATTGAAAAATATGGTCTTTCCAGATAGATGTGTGTCAGAGTCAGATTCATTTTATTGTCATTATAATAAGTGGCAAGTATCAACATCACAGGTGCTCTGGGTGTTTTGGAGGAATAGAATGAGGCCGTAAGCACAAAGGAGCAGGTCTTGGTCAGATTTATTTATTTTTTGTCATTTAAATTTTTATTTTGCTTTTATAATGCAAGTACAGAAAGAAGACAAAACATTCAATAACTAAAACACAGAACATGACAGCTCTCCCCAATGATCTATTCATAAACATATTAATGCACATACATATACTCACAATACATATACAACACGCCCCAAATTCCTTAAGAGTTCAATTATTTGGTCGGATTTAAGTAAATGTACTAGGACTTAGATTCATACAGAAAAAAAGATGTGACGTCAAGTGTGTCACAGTGTATTTGATAATATCTAAAGAGTCAATGTGACAGATTTGGGAGGGGATTAATTGTAGAAATTGAATTCAGTTTTCATTATTATATAACACCTTATTGGATTTTCAGTATTAGAATGAGTCATTTACAAATACAGAGGGAGTGGATGTCATAGATACAGAATGGATTTCCTCTTCTTTTTTTTCATTTATATCTGGTGAAAAACAGCATTAAATCACATTACTGTCACCTACTGTTTGAGTGTAGACCTGATATATTATTAGACACCTAAATCCTTTTGTTTTTTTTGTTTTGGTTTTGTGTGTGTTTGTTTTTTTTAGCCATTCTAGGGGAGTGTGAATGCAATCTGCAATTTTACTAGTAAATATCACACACTGAACCTTTCAACCAAACCACAGTCTTTTCCTAACCCTAACCAAAGCACATTTATTGCTTGAACCTAAGTGTATCCATGGTTTGCAGAAACAAACAATGGACATTTTATTCTTGCAACTGGGTTTGTTTTATGAGATATTGCAGCGTGAAGTATTCACAGACTTCACACATGGCCTTTTCTGCTCATGTTGTGAAAATGGGACGTTATATAAATGTGCCAAAATCTGTGGAACTATTTCTATATGTGCACTGTACCAACAGAGATAAATTTGTTAAGTAATATTTTTTTGTGTCTCCTTTAATCCATAAGGAGCCAGTGTGACATTTGTTGTGATTTCCAAATGAATTGTTCTCTATATTTAACCATCCGTAAGTAGTTTATCACCATTTATTGTAAAATTATCTCCTGTATTTTGTGATTTTGTGTGTAATTTTCCAACATTTCGTTAACTAAACATGTAAATGTTCATAAAAGCTCAGAGTAAAGTTGATCAAAAATAGATAAAACTGAAGAAAAAGTTACTTTGTCAGCAAAATCTAACACTTAACTGACCGTAAACTGAGTATCTCCATCTACTGTCATTGAATGAATTTCTTTATTGTCATTGCACATATTTAAGAGCGAACGAAAATACAACTGACCAAGGTCACACACAAATAAAGGTCCAGCTCTGTGGGTTTTATTGGTGAATCGATGTTGTAGAAGATGACGGTGTTTTCATGGTAACAGAGCCTCATATCTGACGACCATGCAAAGACGACAAACTGCATTTTACACCAATTATTTACATGTATTGATAGTATTAGTGGATCAGCAGAGATTAAACAGTTTATATTAGATGAGTTTGGTTGATGTGGATGTTTGGGTCTTTATGTGTTAATTGAAAACAAAACACAACAATAGTTTTAGATCTGTGAACTTTTTTTATATATATATATATATAAATAATGTGATAAAGAGAATTCAGAAAGTATTAGCAAAGTAGAAATATGGCTCCATAGTAAATGATACCCTCTTTGATATTTGCCCTGTTGGAATGACTTTCCTGTTTTACTTTAAGGATAATATCAGTTGTTTAAAGAAGGCAGAGCTGTGAGCTGAGTGACAGCACCACTTTAACTTTTCTTCTCCTCTCAAGGACTCTCCTTCAACTGTTGACTTGAATTAGTCTCCTGCTGCCTTTATTAGCAGCAGCGGTGGAATCAGAGAAGGCTGTCTGCTTGGATCGTGGAGGAAGGAAGGAGGGGGGGGGCGACCGCTAAGTGCTTCACTTCTGATCTCTGATGGGGGTCATGGGGTCGCCGCTCAGCCTCACCCTGATGACTTGTGACACCACAAGAGCAAACAAAACCACACACGCACATGCACACTCATGCACACACACACACACAGCATTCGGATTCAGGAACGCACAAAGCCACATCCTTCGGGACGGTCGGAGCACTGATACAATTAACTCAAGAAAAACTACTCCTGCAGTAGACGTTTTATCCAATATTTATTCATGTGGGAACAAATGATGAGTTTCTAAACAAAGGATTAATGTCCTCACTTCTGGTTTTCACACATAAAAGACTCTATCTATTTTGGTAATGTGTGTGTGAGAAAGCCTCTACAAAGCCTGCGCTGATAAGTTATTTTTAAAGATGCAAAAAATTAATGGACCAACAACAAACTTATGGTTGATGTTTACGGGAAGGTTGCTCTCTAATCATATCACCAAATTAGCAGTAATTTGGGGTTCTGAATGAGACTGGTCTCATTTTACTCAGCAGTTACGTCTAAATGTACCAGTCTGAGACAAGATGCAATTAAAAATGAAATGTAATCATGTATAATACATATTTTTAACATTACTGGCGACTTTCTGACAGTCTGATACAAACAAAGCAGAGGATAAAGTTGCTCTCCAACTCGTAGGTAATGTAGAAAGTATTTGGCAAAGTGATTTCTATGAATGTCTCTGAAATATCAAATCTAAAACTCAATGTTAAGCCAAGTTATAAAGGAAGAAACTGTATGATGGTATCTGCTTTTGTTTACTCTTCAATGGAATATTTCCCACTCTGTCTGGCAACGTCGTATTTTTAGTTGCAAAAAATTCTTAATGTTGTAGATTTAGATCCGAAATATATTCATGCGGGAAAGAAAAAAATGAGAACGCTATGATGCCATAAAAGTAGACAGTTAAAGTGTTTGCATCTCTTAAAGGCTGCATTTGAAGATTGAATGTGTGACAGAGGAGTGACGGGGATGTCCCAGTTCCTTCAAATGTGGCCTTCTTCTCAAATGATTCACCCATAGGATCCTTTGTGACCCAAGAATCATTGCACTCCAGTGATGATTGGATGAGGATGAGGCAGACAAGTATTGGCTTAAAACATTGACTGATTTGAATAGATAACACCATAAGTTTAAAACATTGGTTAAAATATCAGATTCATGGGATGCATAGTGCAGAACTGGGTAAAACCTGTACATAAATGATTACTATTCATGTATTTTTTTTGTATTATGCAGTGATACGATGGCTAGTCTTTGTCTACAAATCACAGGTAGGTGATGACAAGTTTATCACCGCTTTAGAGCTGAAAATATGTGCAATGAGAAAGATAAAACTAAACCACAGGAGGCAATCCATATGAAGTAACACCAAAAATAATAAGGTGAGAGTTTCCATTATCTGTGGACTTAAATAGTTCATTAAACAATGAAGACCCAGTGCTACTTTTATGGCAGTTTCCAAATAAATGTTTCTGAATATTTAACATTTATCATATATCTACTGTAATATTATTGTATGTATTTTGCATTTTTCAGTGGAAATCACGTATTTTTCTACCATTAATCCACAGATCATGTAGATGTTCATAAAAACTCAGATGAAAAGTTGAAGGTTATTATATAAAAACAGAGAAAACTGAAGAAAAACAGACTTTTTCAGTAAATTCAACATAAACCAAGTGTGGTCATTCACTGTTTTTTGTCAAACTCCATGGGTTTTACTGGCGAATCAATGTTGTAGAAGATGACGGCGTTTCCACAGTAACTACGAAGCCTCTGAATGTCCAAATGGGTCAATTCTGATGAGCATGAAAGGATGACAAACAACATTTTACACCAGTTATTTCAACGAATTGATGGATTTAATGGTTCAGAAGTTATTAAATATTTTACATTAGTGGATAATTTGGTTTGGGTCTTTATTGGTTAATGATATAGAGATGTTGAATAGCAACACTTAAGCCTGACTTAACTACATCCATATAAAGTTGGAATCCCTCAGTATGAATGGATTTACAGGAATTACCTCCTCATCAACAGTCCCACCAAAAACGATCCTCTGAAATCTTCATCTCTCACCTTTTCCCTCCCATTTTCTCACTGCTGCTTATTTATTGCGTTGCTGGAACAAAGTGGAGGATAAAACCCCCAAACCCCTCTCTCTTACCCACCTCCCCCTCCCCTCCTTTTGCCCAGACTGTCTCCTGTGTGTTTATCTTCTCATCAAGGCTCTTTATTGGTAAATAAGGGTGGCCCGCCCAGCCTGGCCCCTTCTTTCTCTCCTTTTTCTCTCACTCGTTTTTGCTCTTACATCCCTCCTTTACTCCATCTTCGCATGCCCCCCCCCCCCCCCCCCCCTCTGCTGTGTTGCCTCCCTCCTTGTCTCTGTGTGTGGAGTCTAAGTGCTGCTGATATGTGTATGTGTGTGTGTGAGTGTAACTATAGCGGCCAGTGTTTAGGCTATTAGAGCCGTCTATTTACAATCTGGAGTTTCCTATTGATTATGTCTGCCTTCTCTCTGTGTTTACATGGGGGAAATAAATAACACATGTCGCCGCCTCGCTCTGACTCGACATCTTCTTTCTCCTTTAGCTCTGTCTTTCTCTGTTCCCTTCACTTTCTTGGTCCTCCTCTTTCCTCTCCCCCCATTTTTTTTTTTTTTTTTTTTTACTGAATGCATTTTGACTACTTCTTTCTTTCGCTTTGAAGGTTTTCTCACAACTTTTTATTGTTAATGTGGTTTTGAGCTCAGTCTTTGCCATTTGTAAACACAGACACACCGAGCCAATGCAACACAAATAAGGGACATACATTCTTACATTCTTAGACACCCCCAGACTCTGATATATTTATAAAGACAAAAACACATAATATTGAGATTGAATGTGAAGATTGGGGCTAATTGACAGTGAGATATATTGTGTTATTTGTTCTTGTAATGCCATGGCACCAAATATTTCTATTTTTATATGTTGTGGTCAGTTTGTGTTTTAGGAGCCGGTGTGCAATTTTTCGCACATTATTTAATCTCAAATTTAAAACTGAGAATAAAATGCAACAAACAAACAAATTCCTGCTTTTGGCCTGACATCATGATACATCATGTATGTTTTTGTAATATATTAAATTTTGCAGACTTCCTCCTAGTTAGAAGGATAATATAATGTTACATAAAATCACCTGTATGGTCATCTCTAAAAAATTCTAATTGATAACCAATGATGATACACAATATAGAGTTAATTTTATACTGGAATATGATTTTTTTTTTTTATTGCTCTTTTGATGTAACAAAAATTGTTTGCCAGGTGATAGTCATAGCCTAAAAAATAAAAACACTTCAATCACCTACTTTCTTCAAATTTCACCCAGACCCAAAAATCACCCTTTTAACTTCAACAGAAATAATGATATGCATTTTTTTTCTTTTTATGTTAAAATTTTTGGCTATATCTACCAGCTTAAGCTTTACATCCCATGCTTGCAAAAAAAGTGTCAAATTAAGTCGTATTTTAGTAAGTTTGAGTGCTCCCGTGCATTAACTCTATAAATCTGCAAACTGATGGGATGATTAAATGCCGTATTTCCTCATTGGCTGTTTTGATGATGGTGGTGCAGAACACTCTTGGTCCAATACTCTGAGACTCGGTGACTGTTAAGGCCAATGAACATGAGTCACACCATCAGTCTATTCACCTGACACTTGACGTTTTATGAGAGTAGACATTGTCATCTTCCCATTCAGTTTGCCTCTTATTTGACACTCAACTGCAGCCACATATGATGCATTTAAAGAAGCCTCAATAATACTGCAGCAGAAAAAACTTATTTGACAAGAAATTCTGACAGTGAAGGTCAACAATGTGCAGGAAGTGGACATCCTTACTGCTAAATACCTCCACAAACCTTTACCACAGACATAACTTGTACTTCCATACTCGCCCTGCTACCATTGCTTTTTCTTCATGCCTCTCTCATTGGTAACAGGAGCTGGGTGTCTGGGCTTCAGACCAGGCAGTGTGTCATACCTTCCATCCCCCCCTCCCCGCTGCTTCTCCTGGGCATGCAGCGCGCTCAGATAGCCCCTCTGATAAGACTGGAGCTCCATATGAAGAACAGGCAGGGACTGAATCACTAAAGATAGATGTATTCAGACCCTTTTTATTCAATCACAGCAACACCACTATAAATAAATGTACTGTATTCATTTTTTTTTTAAATACAGGTTCACTACAAACATAAGTATAAAACATATCAAACAATAATAAGAATTCTTTATGTATAATGCCCTGTTTAGGATGAATAATGGTGTATTTTATCATGTTATCATGTTTAACAATTTCTGCTCATTATAAACACATTCATATATGACGCATAATATTTTATCAAATAATGCTATGTTTTGTGTCTATATTAAGTATAAATAATCACATTTTTTACAACTTAAGGTTTGTAAATTTTGCACAAAAAACAAGAATCTTGCAATTTAATACAAATATATCTGTGACCTTGGTGTATTTCTATTACTGTATTCAAGCTATAAAAAAGATCTTATTTCTGAGTTTAATTAAAAGACTTTCAGGTATATTGCTGAATGATACATTTTTCTTTGTATTTTTCCAGAATAAAAATCACTCTGTTTAAGGTTTTTTTTTTCTAGTCTAGTTTTAGTTTTAATCTTACCTCATTCTAAATATGTCTTAAGGTGAGTGTTTTCGAGTCTTCTCAAGAAAACTTCCGTTTCTTCCTTGCCAAAAATACAGGAGAATTTATTTTTCCATCCCATCTGCTTTTACTTATTTCAGAAAAATAAGATTTCACTTTGAGACTAAATAGTTTGTTAAGATGCAGTCGAGACAAAGTGCATGTTTGTCCCCTTGTGTCTACAGTTGATATTTGTGCTGGACCGCATTTGGATACTTAAAGGCGTAACTATTTGTGTACTACCCCTCACAAAGAAGACTAACAGACTGTCACTGTGTACGTGCGTGTGTGTGTGTGTACGTGTGTGTGTGTGTGTGTGTTATAGGGTGGTATTCTCTCAAGAGCACCTCTCCACAACAATCAGAAGGAGGCTGAGATGAAAGAGAGCAAAGTCAGAGAGACGCAGCATGTTTATAGGAGAGAAGCTTGAATAACAGGTTGGGGCGGTCAGTGGCTGTAACTCTAGCTGCTTATGGAAGCGTATGGAGTGTTACGCTTCTCTCTGTGATGCAGGAGGGTTACAGGCCTTGTTTTCCCATAGTGACACCACATATTTTGACCAACAATCAAATAAACTCTGTCTGAGGTTCTGAAGTGCCTTTGAAGCAAAAACACTGCAGGGTTTTTTCTTTTTTTTTTTGAGCTGGAGGATACTTGAGTAGAGATACACACTTGTATAAATGTATCATACATAGGAAAATAAACACTTAAAAAAAAAAAAAAAAAAAAAGGCCTGAACCCTGTGGAGAAGCTTCAGACCGGAGCATGAGTTGATGCTGTGAAAAGGAAGGTTTCCTGTGTGACCAATAGGGAGCAGTAGAGGCCTGATAAAGCCTGTGGCTCTAACAGCAGAGTCCAGCTGTTCTCTTCTCATTCTGACCCAATGCTCCACGCTAAAGTCTCTTCCCACCTCTACTGGCTTCTACTTTTGGCTCCGACTCTCATCCTGCCTCCACTAGGGCAGAAGTGTGTGTTGAGAGAGAGAGAGAAAGACAGAGAGAGAGAAAGGGGTGCTGGGAAATATCTCTCAACAAGACTGCATACACAACTCCACATCTGAAAGACATGTGACTGATGGACATCTGCATGTGTGTGTGTGTGTGTGTGTGTAGCTGTGAGTGACAGTGAGCATATCTGAATCTCTGCATACATTTTTTTTTTGTTTTGTTTTTCTGTTGTTTTCCATGTGAACTGTATCTGGTGGCCTTGTGGCCGCCGCAGACATCCCTCCAAATGACAGTCTAATCAGAATACATGTCCGTGTAAAACAGCACCAGTCATTACTCTGCTAAGTATAGGATCTCCGCTCAGCTTCGCCAAATGTTTTATGATAACCAGTGTGTGTTAAAATATGTGTCCTGTGGGAATTTATCTGCTGAGGAGTGAATGTAATGTGTAATGTCTCGGTGGCCTACTTGGCATGCCAACGTTTTAGAAACACTCCCGACTAAAGGGTTCAACTGATTTGTGACTTTTTAGAAAAATATTTATCATTAGCAATCTGATTTCAATGTGTGATCAAGGTACAGGTTGAATTCCTTATTTATTTACTGTGTTTTTGCATAAACACTTGTTTCAATTAACTGATGAATCAAACAACAGATGATGGATTGAAAAATATGAACAAACAGTCTAAAACCTTGTGACACATTTTCAGGTTATGATGTTTTATGGTCGTCTGGTCATTTAATGTTTCAACACACATTGTTGTTAAAATGACCTATGTTTATGATGAGATGAGAAACTGTGACATAAAATACATTAAATTCATGTGACATTTGATTGTATTCTCAAATATTATTACACATATTGACCGTTGCTGATATCCTTAATCTTTTATTTACTGTGTATTTATTGGTCTATTTTATAATATTGGAAGGATAAGATATGAACCAACGATAGAGTTCTAAAGTTTTGAAGCAGATCCATAAAAAGTAGAAAATGCTGAGTGTGTTTTTCTCATTTCCCGTTTATTTTATATTAATCTTTAGATAAAAGAGAGACAGAAAAAGAAAATCTGCTTCTATGTCAGTGAAATGACCACATGATGAATAAAAAGGAGCGGAACAAAGAATAATTCTGCATTTAAAAAACAAAACAGACCTATATTATGATGGTAGCAGCAAGTGGCAAAAAGAAAGAAAATATATGTCATCATTTGTGGTTTGTGCTGCATTAATAATGTTGTTGAATGAAGTAGGGTGGCTTGTTGCTCTCTGCAGGGAGTGCAATTCTATTTGTTGACTGATTCATTATCACCACATGGCTCAACCTGTAAGTGCATTTTAGCCTTTTTCATTTGTGTGTGATGTTCTTGGTATAGGCAGGTGGCCAGCTTGATTTTAAGATCCAGAATTAAATTGTCTTGGAGTCTCCTTCTTCATCCATCATTTCCTGCGAACACTTCTCACACCGCCTCATCCCACCGCCTGTTGTTGTATCACATCTCTTCTGATGCACTGATCATCTGAGTTTCCCAAGCTGTAGTCTGACAGACTCTGGTCACTGTGTCCTGCGGCTGAGGCCAGACCGGCCTGGGCAGGGCTTGAGGCTGTGGTCAACATGATGAAGGGGGGGGCAGGAACCAGAGCTGACCCACACAGGCGCCTTTGCTCCGGGCCAAGTGAGGGCCTTTTCTGGTCCTGTACAACTCATGGAGCGTAAACAAGCTGGACAACAACAGAGAGACAGAGAGTGTAAGAGGGAGGGAGAGGGAAAGAGGTGGGGGGGTGGCTAACCACAGCACTTGGCATCTGCTCACACCCAGGCAGAAACGAGCTGCGAGCTGTCCCCACTACACAAGAACACAAGAATCACCAATGTGCCATGAAAACCTCACATCTCCAACCTTGATAATTTTCATATTTTAACCTCAGCCTGCTCCTCTCAAGGCTGAGAAAATTCCCCAACCACTTGGCTATTCAGATCCTGTTTTAAACACAGGGTGGTCACACTGAAAACTTTTATTTTTAGTTCCTACAGTTAGTTTCTATTTTAGAGATACAAAGGAATGACATGCTCGCAACTGCCAAGACGCATTCCCAAGCACGGGCAGACTTATTATTAATTAATTGATTGATTAATTAACCCATAAAGATCCAAACATCCACCACCGACCAAAACTATCCACTGATGTAAAAGGTTTAATAGTGGTTGATCCATTAATCCTATCAATAAATGCAAATAATTGGTGAAAAAGGCAGTTTATATGTTTTCATGCTCATTAGATATGACCCACATTCAGAGGCTCTGCAGTTACCGTGGAAACACTGTCATCTTCTACAACACTGATTCACCAGTAAAACCCATGGAGTTTCATCATTAACAGTGGATGGAGACACTTGGTTTATGTGTAGTTAATGATATGTTTTACTAAAAAAAAAAAAAGTCAGTTTTTCTTCGGTTTTCTCTGTTTCTGATACAATAACCCTCAATTTTAATCTTTTTATGAACATCGACATGATCAGTAAATTAAATATAGAAAAATACCTGATTTTCTCATAAGAATACAAAAGATAATATTAGATTAAATGGTGACAAATCACTCAAGAGGTTAAAAACTGAGAAAAATTAATTTGGCCAACTACCACAAAGGTAGCACTGGGTCATGATGGGTTAATAATAATTTCTGGTCACATGACACATCAGTTGACCACTTTAGCATGTCTAGAAAGCACATCATCAAACACGTATGTGGTTAATTCTTACTTGTACTGTAACACACAGCTATAGAGCATGAAAACATCACGGATCAGCTTGAATTCGTACAGTACAATAAAATATAGGCATATTTTATGAAATGTTTCATCTAATTACTAATATTTTTACACAATGCTAAGTAGTAATATTTTAAAATTATTATTATATTTATTTTTGTGGTTTTCCTCCAGATTCTTCTCTCTTTTTCTAATAATTTGTCACAAAAAGTCTCTAAGTAGCTGTATATAAACTTTTGTTTATTGATGTCTGATGTGAAAAGGGAGGTGTGGTTTGTCTGCACTAATAAGCAGACACCCTAATATGTGTACATTTTTAATGTGAGTTAAAAAAAAAAAAAAAAAAGGTTTCCAATAAAACCACTAACTAAATGAATAAATTATTGTGTTTCTTATGAAATAATTGTACAAAGTAGTAATGCGATCAATGGTTTTTATATTACCGAATTTGAAGATGGTTCTTTTTCTTTATGCTTTTCTAACTTCCATTCGTTATCTTTCATTTTTAATGAACAACTGTCGATCAGAAAAAAAGCTAATGATAGACATTCATAATCATCTATTGGTTTTCCCACATCTGAAATGATTATGAATTAAATAATAGTGATTAATGCATTCACTTTGAATTTCACTTTTGATCATTGATGCTTGTCATTAATTCATGCAGATTTGGAGCCACTTATTTATTAAGGTTATTTAAATAGTGTATGTTCTTTGTAAAATATACATAAAGTCATTAATGGAGGCATTACAAGATCCCTCATTCCTTTTGAAACAGTTTTTTCAGTCACTGGAGTTATCGACATGCACAAAGTAAACATCAAAAGCAAACTTAGTTACTGATAGGTACCTGAAAATGCAGCAGAGCATCGATGGTGCAAGAACCATTACCATACTGTTCATATTCAGATCGAACACCTCGGTAAACCTCAGTTTATAAAAAATGTATTCTTTCAAATAAGAGAAAGGTGAATATTGAACAGACTAAGAAGAAACACAAGTAAAGGGAGTAGTTGGATTTAAAAAGAAAGAAAGAAAAGAAAGAAAGAAAGAAAGAAAGAAAGAAAGAAAGAAAGAAAGAAAGAAAGAAAGAAAGAGAAAGAAAGAAAGAATTTTCAGTGCAGTTGATTTCATTTAATGAATCAAAAACCCACATTTTGGCCCAGACCCCTCAGGTCGCATCAGGTCAAGACATAGCGTGAGAATCATTCCTTTATTATATCTATAATTACCAGATTCTCCATAAAGAAGACCCCCATAAAATCTCCATAAAATACCTCCTCATCTCTATCATTTACCCATTGCCTGAAAACAATAACGCTGTAAAACACTTTTATTTTTACTGGAGTTATAAAAAAGTACCTGCTATACTGCTGAACATGTATTTCATTTTAATGGAGATGCTTCTTTATAGACGATGGTCATATGAGAAGCATCAATAGCACAAGGCGAGAGTTCACAGGGAATAGATGTGCAAATACACACCCACGCACTAACACACACACACATGCGCGCACACACACCCACACCCACACACACACGCACACACACACACCCACAGACATGCACACACAAACACACACACAACATGCACATCATTGAGGATTGATGGGGGGCCAGTGTGCACAGAGAACAGACCTCTGTGTTTGGAACATGACCCAATAGATTTGTATTGCCTTGCTTGCTACTTAACCTGCTGCAATTAGCAGACAGGAAAAGGTCTGGTCACTGAAAATGTAATCACGAAATTAGCTGTGTGATACATCAACTGAACATGCGTCTATTAAATCCAGATTATGGATACAGCATTAGTTCATATCAGCGTTGAGGATGGCAGATAATTGGGTGCACTAATCCAGTAATGCTTACAAATGGTCAAATTACATTGAGCAATGTTGATTAAGGTGTAGTGTTGAACATTATGCACATACTGTACATGCGCAGCGATGCATGCATTATGTTGATCATGAATGCTCACGCATAAACACACATACATATTTGCCATCATTTGTGACACACCATCAGGGGTCAAAGTGTGGGTTTGGTTACAAACAGCAGTGACAAGTGACACCACTCATAAAACAGCGCTGTCATTAAGTACAACGCTGTTTGCCAATACATCACACTGAACTGTCATAAAAACATAGAAAACCCTTTGCTACAGTGGTTATTATGCACTTTAAACCTTGAACAGTCTATAAAAATGGATGAAATTACAAGAACAGTATCAGCCTGGTAATTCTTTATGAGATTTTTTTGCCAACCTCTGCTAATAAAAAGGACAACCTGTTCTGTATTTAACAAAAAGTCAGCTGTAAATTTTATGTGCAATTGTTCTTCTCAAGGACCTACACACTAGATAGATAGATAGATAGATAGATAGATAGATAGATAGATAGATAGATAGATAGATAGATAGATAGATAGATAGATACTAATACATGCCTCCATTGCTTGCTGCACTATATCAGCCACACTGTGCTTTAATAAGTATCCCACACTGCTTCACAGCAATCTAATAAAACATGGCAGATCAATTTATGACTGAATACAAAATGTCTCATGCACATGACCTTATGGCTGCTATTTAACCTAATATAACTAATATGAGCCCCATATATCACTTATTACTGATATAGAATCAATAGTGGATTCAATTAGCTAATGATGCTCAAAGGTACTTCCTGAATCCATTCGGATTACAGAGGTTGGTTTATGGGCACACCTTTGATTTAATGTTGCCATGAATGTGGTCTTTAAATACCATTTGTACAGTATTTTCCCATACTGAATTTCCATATAGGAAACATGTTGTACATATGGTGCTATATAGGAACAAATTACATACAGTATATTTAAGCATATGTACATGTACATTTTTGGGGTATTTCATGTAAATTATAGGCTTACATCTTCCAATATCCAGAGGATGTGTGTAAGAGATAATAATATTTTACCTTCTAGGTAAAACAGATGGAAAAATCACATTTATATAAAGGAATATATCATATGTATACTGTTCACTCATTGTATGGATCAAAGCCCTTTCATGTTGTTTCTATTAAAATGACAATATCTACATGCAAATAATATCACACCATCACGAGTCTGTAACTATCAATGGGATGTTCTAATGTATGATCTTAAAGCATTGAGGTAAAAGTCTATATATTTGTTACTGTTATGTTCTTGTTCTTTAGAACTGAGCATTTGACTCAGACCTCTCAGACATGAGCATTAGAAGCAGTGGGTGGAAGGTTTTCATTCGATCGTGGCCAAAAGTCTGGATATCATCAGGCCTGCTACATGCTCTGTAAACAGAGTGGGCATTGAATACATTAGTCCTTGCATCGATTTGAGCCTCTCCTTCTAAACACCGACTTTTCATGCTACTCCCTTTGCTTTGCTGTTACTTTGTTGCTCAGTTTTGCTTCCTATTTTCTTCTTTTCCTCATTTTCTCACAGTGTCAATCATCAATTGATCCCTATTCACTTATTCTATTTATAAAAATGATGCTCACAGCATGACTTTGCAAGGCATGAGAGGGGAATTGTAGCAAATTGAAGCTAAAAGAAGTAAACTGACCTTTACATAAGAGGGGGGGTCCTGGGGGTTTGAAAGTGTCCATGCTGGATACCCACTTGGTCTAATTACAATAATCTTTGTGCCAATGTCTGTTAATGACCTTGATATTCACCACATATTCATTTGTTTTTAAGAGCAATTGTTGTACATGTCCAATGACAAGTGAGTCACAAATGTAATTTCCTTTTTCTTTTCTTTCCTTTTCTTCTTTTCTTTTTCTTTTCTTCTTACATAAACAAGGTAAAACGCAAAGAAAAGACAATACTCTGTAAATGGATAAATCAGCCCTGTGCTATAAATCATGGAGGCTGACACACTCTCACCTTGTTTATACACTAAAGTGAGGCACCACATTACAGTTCAGTCCCTTTGTGTCTTTGTTCTTAGTTTATTGAAGAAAATACACTCTGCTCTCCACCCAACTATTATCTCCAAACATTGAAGGAGCAGTTTGAGAGGACTCATGTAACTTGAAACAAAAATCAAGACAGACTGGTGGTCTGTTCATTTATTTATGTATTACTGCAAAGCTGTGTTGATTTGTTACTTGGCTTCAGCTACTGAGCTGGCTGTGTGTTTCATATTTATCCATATGTGAGGGGTCTGTCAATTTATGTGACAATTTAAGTGCCTGTATCCTCATGTGCTTGTGTGTCTGCGAGTGTGCAGAGGGGGGTTGGGAGTGGGGCAGGGCCTGGCCGGTGGTTGCTGTTTGGCAGGCTGTCCTGTCGCCTCAGCTCTGGTCTGATCAGTACCAACAGACCCGGTTAGCGCTGAGCTGAGAGTGCAAAAGCATGTCAAGCAACACACAGCTGTTTACAAAGCAGGCCGCAAACACTCCACACTGACATGTCTCGCTCCTGATGAATAATACACACACCACCAGACGGCCACTGCTGCATGCATCTAAATGTATGTGTGCGTGTCATAATGACAGCTTTCACAGGGAATTTGTGGCAGGGCATTTTGACTTTTTTGGGTTTAATTTGAGATATTGTAATATGAAGACTGACATATTCAGATTTGCTGAAAAAGGTTTCAGTTGTATTTTTTTTTTTTTTTTTTTTTTTTTTAATCCAGAACAGGTTTGACACACACTCTATTGATTGACAGATTGTTTTATTATCATGTCATGACACAAAGTGGCCAAACCTCAAGGGCTTTGATGACACACACTGTATAGTTGCAGTGGTCAAACATTTTATTTAATCAAAAGATTATACATTATCTTGAAGCTCAGATGTGGACCCCATATTCCATCATTTCTCTCAAACTTGGCAAAAAGAAAAAAAAAATCAGATGCAATTAAGTTCCTTTCCGGAGCACCCAACAAAAATGTATTTCAGTGTCAGTTTCATAATGTTCATAGGGTGGCTATGGCAAATTATAGTGTTCCTAAATGCATCCTTGCACAACATAAATGACATCTAAATTGGTTTCCACTGTTTTCTTTGTGTTTGCTGTTTTTGTCTATGTATCATTACACAATTTTTTTCAATAAAATGTAATGTTATTGTTTTTCTAATGAGCACTGTAGGATAAAAAAAGTAATAATCTAGTAATTTAGGATATTTTCCAAATTCAACAGGACAAGTTAAATTGACATTAGATGTCATATAGATGTGTTGACACTAAGTCTGTAGTACATCCATAGTGAGGCATCTGGACAGGAGCAGTGTGGCAGTGTGGAAAGGGTTAAAATGCAGTGAGGGGGAAGAAAAGGTCTGCTCGGGGGAAAAAAATGCTGTGATCTCCTTTATTGTTGAGTTTAATTAAATTTTCAGCTCTAATTACAATTAAGCCACTTAGTATGTATAATAATGTTTGCATCACAGAGCAGCACAGATGCAGTCCATCAGCGCAATTAAATATTAAAATGACTGTGGCTGTATTAATAGCAACATGGTGTGCTAGTCATTTAGTGTGTGTGCACATGGGTTTGTGTGAGTGTGAGTACACAAGCCAAGCCATTGCAGAGGGGACTCCCTTGGTACTGGTGTTCTCGCCTGGAGACCTGCAGCGCCATCTTTAGTGCCACCACTGAGCCCATTGTGAATATGACCTATATTCACCGTGCTGCTCCTTGTACCAGAAAAGCATCAGTAAATGCGAAAAAAAAACATGGGGTGGAGGATAGAAAAATCCCACGAGTGTATGAATATTTCTAAGCTGTCAAATAAGTGTACTGTAAGTCTAATGCAAAATTAGTGTTTTGGCGCAAAATTATTCATGACTGCACATAATGACTATGTTTTAAGTCAAAGTGATGATTTGCTTGAATCACCTCTGCTCTCCCCCCTCCCTTTTTGATTTACTCATTTCTTCATGTCTTTGCTCATTTTTAATATTCTTGTTTTCATGTGCACACACGCAAACCTGATTTCAATGCACCCACCCAAAGACACCCACATGCAAACATACTGTACATGTACACGCACATGCACACACACACACACGCACACACACACACACACACACACACACACACACACACACACACACACACACACACACAGAC
>JAPSES010000219.1:22115945-22127347 GCA_029822895.1 Maxillicosta whitleyi
ACACCCACACACACACACACACACACACACACACACACACACACACACACACACACACACACACACACACACACAGTCATCAGCTGCTACAGCCTGCGGTGATTTTCAGGGCAGCTGTTGTAATAGAGTGGGTTGATGTGAAACAGTTTACACACACAATTACTATTAATACCAAAGACACATGCGCCTCTGCTATTTATCCAGCTCACACTGTGCCATCTTTTGGTCGTGAAGCGCGACTGATTAGTATAGTGTGTGTTCATGTATGTGTGCGCATGTATGTTTGTGAGAAAGACAGAGCTAAGAGGCAGGAGGCAGTGTAGCGTGAGGGACACACCTGTTAGGGACACACACAAGTGTAAGCATTGACACGAACGATCACAGACACAGAAAATCTCACAGGCAAAGATACAGCACAATGTAAGTAATGAGTGACCCTGTGGGCTGAAGTTAATTAACAGCGATGATCAGGAAGAATCACAGTCAGTCTTTGTTAAATGTAATCACTGTGTGAAATCTAAAATCCTCTACTGGTCCATTTTAGATATATGACACATTTTCACTTGTGTTTGTATAATTTTTACTGTAATAGCTCCATATTTATGAAAGAAAACTTACAAGTTTTCCAGCACCTGTGCTCCTACAAACATGCAGACTTTTATAATGCAGCTGCTTCAGGCCACATGCAGCAGCTACATCTTATAAAAACTGATGCTTAGGATCAGATCATAAAAGTCATACCACAGTGACACGTGCACATACTGTAGATGTGTTTCTAGAGTGACCACACGTCAATATCTTTACAATCAAGGGGGATTTTTTTTTTTCTATTTCAGCTCTTCCTTTATGGGTCTGTTTTTTTTTTTACGTACTTTTCCTCCTATAATTTAATTTCCTCTTACTTTTTTTCATTCCTCCTTGATTTTCTCCCATTTTCTCCTGCTGCTGTCTTTTAGTTCTTGTCTTTCTATTCCCCTGTTCCCTGAATGCCAAAGTGGACCAGATGCCAGTTCAAGGGACTCTCAAATCCCCCCATTGCTCCAGACACACAGACGAATACACATGCACTGTAACATATTGGTTCATAATTAATGAAATTAGCGGCTTTATCTGCTATGAAGAGCCCTGCGTCTGTCTCTGGCTGACTGAAGAGAGACAGATAGGCTGGGGGAGACGATGGAGGAGGAGGAGGGGGTGAACCAGAAAGAAGGGGCTGGAAGGAGGGAGAGATTGATGGGAAAGACACAACTGATTAAGAGGAGTGGCAGTAATGAGTAGAGAGACTTGAGAGGAACTGCATATGATGCTACAAATGATTTACAAACTGATGAAAGGGTTGGGGTGGTACGAACTTCAATAATAAAACACCATGTACTGCCGTTAACATGCATTTCAATTAGCTGTTCTGATAGTTTGTCAGCTTCATGATGTTGTAACTGGTCAGCTAATTACAAATATTGAAAAGCACCAATCAATGGCCTGGGCTACAAAAGCAATTGCACATGGTCTCATGGTTGTTAGTGAGGGCAGAGTTGCCAGATATTTGATTAACCCCCATTAGTGCGGACAGTCTTTCCCCCAGAGGAGCCTTTGTGATGACAGCGGCCGCCTGATGACGGGCCGCTGCTGAGCGAAAAGCTCCTCAAGTTTACATACAGACCTCAAACACACCTTCTAGAAATTAAGGTTAACAGATATTTGCTGTTTCAACTCTTTAATGATCACTACTTAGTATTAATCTCTATCTTCAAATCATTGAGAAATATTTACACCACAACTGGTCTGCTACCAGTCCTCTGGGTCTCTTTAGTCAGTCTGCATGGTTCCTGTCCCACCCAGCCTCCGTGTTAACACACACATGCAGGAACACACACATACACCACATATCAGCTGTGGTTTAGACAAGGTGAGTAAATTGTTTTTTATTCTTGAGGTATTTATCAACCATGGTGCCGCCCGCTGGACCAGTGGCTTCCGTAATGGATCTGATTAATGGCAGCTTATTAACAAAAGCTCTGTTGTTCAGACCCTGAGGGCTCTGTGTAATTCTAGAGCTCAGTGCTGATATAATGGCCTATTTTAGGCGCTCTGTGATTAAGCACCATTAAGCGGCAAGCAAAGCCAGGGTTTGGACAACTTCAATGGCAGCAAGAGTAAACGCAACCGTGTCCCCAGAGCCTCTCCATCCCTCTCTGTCGGTATCACTCGGTCTCTTTCTCTGTCCGTCTGTTATTGAAATAGAGAGATGTGTTTATATTGAGTTTGGAGGAGAATTCTCAGGGGGGCAAAATTTATCAGAATTTTGTTCAAACAGTAGAGACGTATCACGTCACCAGCCACTGGCGAAATGGGAAATCCATGTTGCAGAGAAAGTATCAGACAGCCTGGTCTGCGTGAATTTATGAGAGTGAATTAATCTGTACATGCATCTGTGAGCTTGTGGTGTGTTCACCATTACATACACTGAGGGAGGAAACTCCATTCCATTCCCATACAAATACCACAATAATTAAAGCTAGTAACTAATATGCTTCCTGCCTGATTATTAATCTAGTTATCTTATGCTTTGATCGCATACTTAGTAACTTGATTTAACCCTTTGATGGATGAATTGTAAAAATCTCAGTCAAGATTTTTTTCCCCTCAGTGTTTTTATTTCTCTTAGGGTATGAAAAAAACAATGTGATTAAATATTTTTTAATAAGCGTATTTTTTTTATTCACTTACAAAAATGTCCACTCAGCTGGACACTATGTGAACGCAAAGAAACATGCATTTAAAACACAACATCAGAAAGTGATGAACAGTGTGAAAACTATTAAAAATGTACTTTTAATGCAGCTGATTTGATGTTTTCTCACAATTTAACATATTCTAATGCTAGTTATCGCTCACTGCTACAGTAATGGTATGAATGTCAGTGTATGGGATGGTGCATAAGTGTTCACTGTGTTGAATGATATGGAACTAAAACAACAAAAAAACATGAATATAGAAGAGAACAGCTGTCCACTGTAGTGACCACTATGCGTGAAACGGTTAAACTCTATATGCCATTATAAATGTCACCTCCATGTCTAGCATTTTTTTTTTTTTTTTTTGTTTCTGTCTTTTTCGTCTTGGGATGATTGTATCAGCTTGTTTATTTCACTCATTCTTCCTTACTTTAGTGCTGAGGGTCAAATGATGTACAGTATTCTGGGCTTCTGGAGAGCAGAATTAAGTAAAAAAAATTCTCATGTGGAAACACAAGTAGGGAATGTAATACTGCAGTACACACACCAAAACACAGTACACAAGCATGGAAGACCAATGACCAAAAAGAAAATTGAGATAATGATTGAAAGTCAAATTTTATAATATTAATGCTCACTGGAAAATACATTAAAAGCAATAAATCTAAACTACTGGAAATTTGCATCAAGGAGTAAAAAGAAAAGGTACAAACAGTCCTTTTGTTTCACAAAGTCAGACGACACAGTTCTGTTTCTAATAACAACAAAAGGGTAAATTCAACAAAAGGTAGAAACATTGGTAGTATGCTGGATATTTGTATAAAACAGGCTAATATTTCCATAATTCCACGTGTTTGACTCACATCTTTTCACCTTCTCATCCTTATCCTATAAGATTAACACCATGAAGCCAGCCTTAAGTTTTTGCTTAAAAAATGAAAACTAAATGAGCCTAAATTAAATAAATGCCTGTTTATTTCCACAAAAATCTATATAAATCAACACGGTAAATGATGAATCAGACCAACATTAGAATCAATGACAGCATTAGTATCAACGAAGGCACTAATATCAGTAAATTATGTTATCCCCATCCTTATCCTATCCTTATTTTCAAGTTAAAGATAAAACTGTGTCACCAGATAAAACGGCATCATTCATCTTTACGAAAATGACGCTAATGTGTTGCTATTGCGTCATCATTGCATAAACCCTGTCAACTGTGTTTTGTTTGAGGAAATGCACACTGGACCTGTCACGACACCGCACACATCCTCCTTTCAATCTGCTCGTTGCTCTCACAGTTCGTCTTCCTCAACAGGAAAAGCTCTTCACCCTTCCTGCCGTTTGCACTGTCCAACCCCTCCCTCGCTCTTCTCTTCTATCCCACCCTTCATCTCTCCCCAGACTCTGGCGTTCTCCTCTGGGGATGGCAGTAATAATTATTATGTAAATAAATACGCCTGCTGTAATCACATTCGTGCCACTGATCCAATTAGAGAGCTGATAGCAGGCGGCTGATTGCGTGGACTGGCGGCTGATGGTCAGGGCCTGTGTGTCTGTCTGACTGCTTGGCCAAGGTAGCTGGGGGAACACGCATTAGCAGCGAGCAGACTGGCGTAATGAAAGTCGTTTGGTGCCGTTCTACATTCAGTCATGTACTCTAAATAATGCTCTTTGACCAAGACCTTGCATGTCTGCCAGCCTCACAGTCTGCGCAGCGGGTTGTCTGTCACTGAAACATGCAGTGTGTGTGTTGGTCTGTATTTCTGCTATCATGATCCCTGGCTCTGGATCACTTTCACCATGCATCAGCTTATCACCAATTACTGCCTTGTTGTGATTCTCATCAGCTTAATGATGCTCCTCTGAGACCATCATTGTCAAGCCTCACCCTTCACCCTCCATCCATCCTCCACTTATTGTTAGAGCCTCTGTTTGGAGTTTCTTAGAGTGAAAGGCATTGTTTTAAGAACCCCTGCTTCTGTTTTGTTATCATAAATGAAAGGAGATTATTTTAAGGTGGTGTTGCTTTTGCATTTTAAACCTTTCTTGCATGAAGTATTAAAAAACTGAGCGGGAACAGCACTTTGAATATGTCCCAATGCTAACCTTTCAGTATCTGTATTGTATTATTTTGAGCAAATTACACAATGGAAAGATAAGTTCTGACCTGGGTTTATTAATTCTTCTTTTCTTTTTTTTTTCCAGCTACACATTTCC
The DNA here is from genome assembly GCA_029822895.1 of Maxillicosta whitleyi. Lineage (NCBI taxonomy): Eukaryota > Metazoa > Chordata > Actinopteri > Perciformes > Neosebastidae > Maxillicosta > Maxillicosta whitleyi. Next base: position 22,120,904 of record JAPSES010000219.1, read on the forward strand.
ATTCTCAGAATGCTTTCAGGCAGTTTCTTAAAACGTTCACTTGGACTCAAGGAAGAAAAATTTTGCAGCCAAGGGTCAAGGTCTTTGTTTTGATCTAGTTTGTATAATGTGAAAATTACCATCTTCATCCATCGTTTTTTGCAACAGCACAGCCGTTCTTGTTCATGCTTTGGTTACAGACACCATTGACTACTATAATTCTCTTATCTTTGGTTTACCTCCCAAGTTCATCCATAAATTCCGATTGGTTCAGAATTCAGCTGCTTGCATCTTTACCAAAATTCTTTCCAGTAAACACATCACTGCTGTTATTAGGAAACTTCACTGTTTTCCTGTTCAACACAGCCGTTTACAATCCTGCTTTTTCATATGTTTCTGAGCTCCTTCATATTCATACCCAGATCATCTTGTTCCTCCTAATGCTCCACTCCACCTGCTGGATCTTCCTCCATGGTGATTATGATTAAATTAATACAAAGCCTGATAAATTCACATTTTTGTTTGTTAACTATAACAACTAATACTAATAACCTCATAATATTTTTGCTGAATATTAATATGTCACTAATATTTTGCAGGAACCATGGTGAGCTGAATCAAACCATTAAACGGAATGTAACATCCTCCTTTCAGTCTACTACTCAAATAACCGCATCATTGCTGCAGAAAAATATATTCCAGGTAATGGGTGCAGTTACATAGTATGCCACTGTTTTGGATTCATGAGGCAAAAATATTAATAAATCCATTGCTCATACAGTATAGTGCAGAGAAGGTTTGGGAGTTCACCCTCTGCAAAATAAGTACTGCAAATATTGTGGTTTTATTTGAAGTTTCAATAAGTCTCACTATTATGGACATCATGCATAAAAGGCCTAATGGTTAGTTTTTTCCTGACAAAAATCCAGAGCGTTCAGTTCACATCATGTTAGGTTTACTCCTCTCCAGTAGAGAGTATACAAGATTCGACTTGATGATTTGACAAGCTTTCATACTTCTAATTTTGGATATGCGTCAAGAGACTTTGCTAGCCATTTTTTCAGTGTTTTTCTTTTTGGGGTGAAGGCTGGAACATTTGACTGGTTACACCATTTTCAGTGTGAGGGAAATGTTAAATCTGGGCAGGAAAAATGGCCAAGTGGTCTGAGTATGATAACTCTTTACATTAACAGATACCACAATCCAGGAGCGTCTATGTAAAATATGTCAGTTTTGTGGCAGTATCATCGCACTGCCAACCGTAGCCCATACTTTCCAAGGGTGTGGGCACGAGCGAGTGGTTAAAGGAGGGGGGCATTAGTTCTAACCTCACCATTTGCCCAGGGGCCATACTCCCACCACCATGTGTCGGCTGAGTAGACTACTGTTAATGTTGGGAAGTAATGTATGGGTCCCAGTGCTAACTCCCTGCCTTTTACATCTCAATCAGGTCACTCTAGTTTATTTATATATTGTCAAGGGGCAGGGGGGAGGGTGCATGGGGGCTAAGAAATGAATGTGGCATTTTTTTTCTCTCCCTCTCTCTCTATTTACTTAGCAAAAAGCTTTTATAATGAATTTGAAAGGCGGCACAGATCCAAGTGTTTGAAATTCCCAGAGCACTGCTAAGTGAAAGAAGGGCGGAGGGGGTGCGGAGGCGGAAAGAGAGAGGCCTGAAAAATAAATGCATGATGTAAAATGAATTAAAAAAAAAAAAAAAATCAAAATTAATACATCTTCATTTTTTCCCCTGCTGTTTTCTTTCCTCGTTTGTTCATTAGGATTTTCCCTCTCCGCCACACTCCTCCCTCCTCTTGCTGCCCTCTACGTTTTACTCTTACCCAGTTGGTCGCACGCTATTAAACAAACAGTCCTAATATTTTGAGCTGGCTGGCAGTTTGAATTTCATCTCGCCGACGCATCTTGTTTCTCTCAAGCCCTGACTGTTTTGACATGCGCCCCGATTAAATTATAAACAAGCAGGCCTCCTGATGGTGATGCTGGAGCCACTAATTTCCCTAATTGTTTGCAGTTGTCTGGGAGGCGAGGCTAGGAGGCCCGGGCCTGATCCCACTGACTGGCACAGCCTAGTTAAAGGAAAGAGAGGGAGGGAGGAGTAAGAGAGGGGAGGGGACAAATAAAGGAGGGAGGAAACAGAGAGGGGTGAAAGCAAAGGAAACAGAAAGGTAAGAAATAAGAGAGGGGGTGTAATTAAGACTTCCCATTAGTGGCCAAATGGCTGACCTGCAGGGGTCTGGTTTTGGTGATGGGATATGATGAGGGTATGTGCACAATGATTTTAAGATCTTTTTAATACCTCTAAAAAAAACACAAATAAAATGACTATGACCAAATAAATAAATAAACATGTGCTTTTCAGATTTCATAGAAGAAATCATTGCTTTGTGACACAATATCAAATATATAATATGTCAAAATTAATATGTATATATGAAGAACTCTTTCCCAAAACGCAATAAAAGCCATTTAATTACAATTTGTTATTTTTTTTTTTTATTTTTTTTTTTACAATCTGAGTTTAAGATGGCATCAGGAAAATGGGAACTAGGTTAATGTTATTTGCTATTTCCATAACAATTTTAAACATTATAACATAGATTTCAGTGATATTGACAGAGAAAGACAATAAAAACACTTTTTTAAAATGGATATATAGTGTTTTGGAAAAGAGCTCTTCATATACTTATATAAATCAGCAGTTTCAGAAGTCCGCAACTTACCATTCCAGTTGTATTTACCCATGACTAAATCATCATTGTGTGCTTCTAGAGTTATGTTTTTCTTTTTAAAAAGTGTTCTTATTTTGTCCCACTGCAAAATTACATGTTTGTATAGGTTACACATGTACAAGGAAATATGTATTTGAAATTGTGGAAATGCTTAATGTTAAAGGTCAGATTTAATACATCCCCTCCTATAATTATTACAGATATTTTTGTTGTTGTTTTTTTTTAGGCAAAACTTGTTTTTTTTTAATGAAAATGTATGGGGAAGACATTATAGCTTAACATTTCAGGTCTCCAGTAAGTTTAGTAATTTTTTTCTTTTTTTCCCTCTTTCTTTCTTTTGCCCTTCTCACCTTTTAGCTCCGATTCAATGACACATGTGGCTGATTTCCAGCAGTCACCAATCACAACACGTCACTTCAACCCATGATATCATCTGGCCTTCCAGTCGGCAGTCTTTTCCAGGACTCCAGAGGGGCAACCCACTCAGACAAGCCTGCAATGTGACATAGCAAGTCACTCGCATATGCACGCTGCTTGAAAGTACAAAAAAAGGAGGTATTATGTCAAGTATGCAGTCCTTGGAAGCTTTTCATTCCCCTTTGTGAAACTGCTTTGCTATTCTTCTCTAAAGTTGTATTGTATCCAAACCATCACAAGAAAATGACACAAGTGTTTTTGCAATGGGAAACACCAAAAAAGTGAGGAGGGAATCTGTGATGTGTATGTGTGTGCGTGTGTCTTGTTCCAGATGGAAGTGGATGAAAGACTTCAGAGCAGAGTTGTGAATGTTATCCACACTGGCATCAACAGACAGGCATGGTTACCTAGCAGACAGGGCAGCAGTCATATCACCACTGTCATCACCCAATCATCGGTATCGTCTGTGTGTATATGTGTGTACGTGCCCAATGAAGGCTAATTTAGCGTGACAGCGGAGATGACTTGTATTGTTGTTCAGCAGGTGAGCTAATATACCTTTTTTATGCAGAGGTCTGACCTGAGTTAGAACACGTACACCAAATTTCTGCTTCAACTATAAATATAGAGTACGAAATTCCCATTACTGTACAAGTGACATTTAATCCAGTACAGAAAAAATTTCATAAATTGTATTTATTTGCTGAAATGTCCTCTTGCATTTTGACCTCTTCTTTTAACAGTTTGAGTGGCAGAAGGCCATAGTCACTTTTCCATTGACCATCAAATTGCATGTAAAGAACGTATGCATAAAAATCTGCCTAATGGAAAAACAACAATTTCACCAAAATTCCAGTTTTTTTGCTGAAAAGTTTTTACATTGGCAAAAGGTGTTTTTTTTGTTTTTGTTTTTTTGGTGTAGCAAAATTGGTAAATCATGCAAAACTACAATAGAAAGACCGTTTTTGTCATGATAAATAAACAAAGCATTGCATTTGTGATTTAATGGAAAAACATGTTTTTTTTGGGGACATTTTGGTTAATATCGGTAAAGTTTTGCCCAGATTTCCAATGGAAAAGCCATTAGTGATACAGTAACATGTGATGATAATGCTGAATGTGTTTCTATGATAATGTCTAACTATGTGTAGTTTTGCCTGAAATTTTCACTACATGTGGTGAGGGCAGGAAGAAACGCTGAATATTTAAGGGAAGATCATCCATCCATCCATCCATCCATCCATGAGTACACCCATCAGTATAGAGTTAAAAACAAAAACATTCTGTGATGATGCTTTGTGGTGAAAAACACAAGGTTGAATGAGTCTGAATGTAGAAATGGTTGAAAAATCTTTTTTTTTTTTTTTTTTTTTTTTTAAATGTGTGTTGTAATATCATATGGGTGGAAAGTTGTATAAAAGCCATCTTTTCCAAGGGCCTCAGCTCCAAAATGAAGCCAGTGAAGGAGTATTTTAAAGTTTAATGCCTCTGACAGCCACTGGTTTTGGCTCCAAAAGCCCCTCATCCCATAGACTTAAATTTAACTTCTCTCTAAAAATACCAAGCCAATAATTGTTTTGCAGGTTTATTTCCAGTCTCAAACCTCTGATAAATGTTCTGCTGCTCCATCTATACATTTTTTTCTGTGTTAATCACATCTCAGTTCAAATAGAAGCATTTGATGTCTACTGATTAAGATTTTCTCTTTATACACAGCTTTACTGTACTTGTGATGAATACTATGCATTAACAAGTCTGTTGCGTTACTTTGTTACATAATTCTTGTTTTACCAAATCAGGAAGCTAACCTTTAGCAATAGTTCATGTTTAACCTTTCTTGCTCCCATAGTCCTGCCCTTTTTGTCCAGATATGGTCATATCAATGTCCAGAAATCCTACATGGGGGTGCACTATTGGCTCCACGCAGTTACCCAATAATATACAATTTATGGTTCCGATGTGAACATTACTCCTAAATATCCAACAATCAGTTTGTGAATAGCACAGTGAAGTGAAGATTTAATATTTATGTGAAAACCTTTCTCATTATCAAACAGTCTGTGCAGACTCAAGACCAACTGACCTGTCCCCTGGTTTTCAGGAAAGGTGAAGTGTGTATAAAATCTGATTATCTTCCTCCATATGGATCCAGCATTACCAGTGGCACCTCCTGAAAAAACGAAGGGGGAAAAAGGCTATAATTTGCGTTTTGTTTGTTGATTAATAATATTGTGTAATGAGAAAAAGAGTGGATATCGTGCTGGTGGCCTGTGCTTTTAACACCTTAGCTCCTATAGCAACTGGAGTGGCCCTGTAGTTGCTAAGGCATGAATAAATGCTCCCAGGGGTGTTTCAGGTGGTTTTTAAGATGTTTTTAAGATGTGTTTTTTTATTGGTGTTTTATTGGAGTATTGTGATGTGTGAAAATCAAGTAATATAGTATCGTATATGAAACATGGGTCATTTTATTGTCATGTGGAAATTTGCTGTAGGGCTATAAGTGTTTTGAACAGAGGTGTCAAAAGTATTCACATTCATTACTAAGGTAGAAGTACAGATACTAGGATAGGGACGTATCAACTTTTTACTCAGTAAAAGTTTTCAAAGTACTAGTTTCAAAACTATTGAAAATGAAAAAGTAAATGTAAGAGGGAAAAAAAGCCATTAGGACAGAAGCTTACAGGGTCTATAGTGCACTACCCCACCTCCCAAAAAAAAAAAAAAAAAAAAAAAAACATTTTTCTAAAGGCTATAATGACTATGTTATATTAAAATGTTAATGTAGAAAAAAAATACGATGCACTAGACTGCCTGCTTCAGCTGCATATATGAACATTGAAAATTAACACATTTTAGTCCAATGCAAATGTATTACAGAACCATATATGTGCACTACTGAGCATTAACATGCATTTCATGGAGCAAAAAATATGATGATTAGTTGAATATAAGTATTGGAATGTTGCAAAAACTCTGGTGTGATGGCTCATGTATAAACCAATAAGGAGTCGGAATGGTATATTCACTCTATCTGTATGGCAGAAATTATCTGGATAGTAATGAATGGGAGGAATGAAATGAATGAAAAAAAGCCAAAATGAAACAGGAGGCTATTTTTTTTTTTTTTTTTAAATGTAGGGAGTAGAAAGTACAGGTAATTGTGTGAAAATGTTAGCCTGGTTATCACGACATTTCCATGCTGGCATTGGGTCTGGCCAAGCACAATGAAAAAGCTGGTTCTAAAAAAAAAAAAAAAAAAAAAAAAGGGCGTGTTTCAAATTTGAAGTATTTGCCTCCT
>JAPSES010000219.1:22144207-22196989 GCA_029822895.1 Maxillicosta whitleyi
TGGGTTCCTGGGGCCACGGATTTTACTTGGCCCAGCTTGCCCCCCCCCCCCCCTCCTCAAGCCAAACCCTATTCAAGTTTATACACAATGCACAACATTGTTCAAAGGAAAAAACGATCTGAAATAGCCTGTAAGTCTTTGAACATCACCAAACAAGTTATTCCAAGGTTAACTTGAACTGCTAAACATAAACTCACAGAAAAGAATGGTTCGTGCTGAAAAAAGATGAGGTAAATTCAAGTTTTTATTTGCAGCATAATGACAATATCAGCTGTACCAGTGAAAATAGTGGTAAAAAGATTTGAACAGCTGCTCCATTTTAAGAAGCTCCAGTAAATTCTTTTCATTTTTCTTTCATTCCTCTGGTAGGTTGGCCAGCTCAGTTTTATCCTTGTTATCCTCCAAAAGCATACTGCAGAGCAACAAGCTGACAGGCTATTCTGGGGGGAAGGAATGGGAAGACATTGGTATATCTCAGCAGGTATAATTATCCCAACATGGCAGAGTCACAGCATGTACTGATTGTCTCGTTCCAGAGAAGACAAGTTGAATGGAAAGTGCATTTGCTGGAAGACCTCAACCCTTCAGCTCATCACCAACACTTAGGCTCTATTGTTTACTCAACGAGTCCAAAAGACAGACAGACATGCACACACATGCACACACACAAAATGCATGACCTAACCCCTAGTGGCAGGTTAAACACCAAGATTGCTCAGCTCTGCTACACCTCATCAGCATTGAAACTCATTAGTGAGGCAAAGGAAGCAACTGCGTGTAAATACATATATAAATGTGTGTGTGTGTGTGTGTGTGTGTGTGTGTGTGTGTGTGTGTGGCTTTTACAGATGATTATCCCAAGAGTCACCTATGTAAGAGTTTTTTTAAATTTTACTTATTTATCCAAAAGTTGATTGTAGAGATGCCACATGGTTCTTCTTGATTGCTGCACTAATCCACCATCTCCATCCTACTTAAAATGTGGGACAAATCTCCTCTTGATTCACTAGTGTCTTGAGAGAAAAATATATTTTTTCATAACCTATAAGCCACAGATTCCTCTGGAGCCAAAGAAACTGTGTATTTACTGTTTTAATGAGGTTTGATCTGCAGTATAAATTACACACCCTTTCCCCAAAATGTATTTGAAATAAGAGCTGCATTTATGTAATGACAATGAATCTCTCACTGAGAAGTGACAAAAATGTTGTGTGGTGACTTAGTAATTGTTTCATGCAGCTATTAAAGTCTTGCACATTTTGTACAGACACAGAGCTGGGAGAGGGACAAATAAGTGTTTGGTTTACCATGTTTTTTAGTATGAACATAGCCTTAAGAAATAGTTAAAAGTTTTCACGGAGCCTTTGCTTGATTGCAAAAAATAAAATAAAATATGCAAGACCTAATCGCCTTCACTAGTCGTATTTAAAAATACAATAGTTATTTTTAAAGCCCAAAGGTTATCTTCCTTACATTCAACAGCCTATTTTCATTGAGATAATGACTGTTTTTATATTATAAAATCAATGTGGTGCTGCCAAGAAACTGAGAAAAAGGATTTCTTTGCTTTTTATTTTTTAATTTTTAAGTGAAACATTATTGAAAGTATTTCTACCTAGCTCTTCATTTGACACATATATTTTATTTATGACAAGTAACTTAATGAGATCAAAATGTGTGCAGTTGTGTGCAACTAAATGCATGTCTGTATGTACTGGTGTTTGCATAAACATAAATCACACTGTTGGTTGAAGGGTACATTTATTTTTTATCTTCTTATATTGTGAAATGAAGCAGTGAAGAAAGTGGATATTTGTGAGACTGAAATCTTTTTTTTTTTTTTTCTCATGTCCAGCTCATTGTTTTCAGTATTTCACAGTCAAAGTTAAGACTCTATTAGTAATACTGTGGGATAGAAGAGACCAACTCAGAGAGCTTTGGCTCAGATTCTGTGTGAATTACTGTCACTCCTCACTTATCAGAAACCCCAGCCCTTGTGGGTTTCCAGAGCTTTAATTGATTAGGCTGGGGGAAAATGTGGCTTAGCTATAATATGTGTGTTTTTATGTGTTTGTGTGTGCTTAAATGAATAAGGCACAGACTAAATATGCTTTACAAATAACAACAGACAACTTCTGAATTCACAAATTTTAATTCACTTCAACACTGAATAAATCCAGATTTCATTGGAACTGCATTTAAGTCTAACCCTGATTCCTGTCATACAGAAAAGCACAATAACATCATATGGAGTGATCGGATTTGATGTAATTATTAAAAGGCAGGTCTTCTGTTTGAGTGTAGCAGCCGATCAGGATAGTAAAACAAAAGACTATCCAATGTCAGATATTGTTTTATACATATATTTATACACAACTGCACCAGACAGCAAACAAAAGCAGTTTTGATTTCTTTTTAAATACTTGTGAATGAACTGATTGGCCCGACACAATGAAATGAACCAATTTCACTGAGTTGTCCAACAGAAGAAGAAAGAAAGAAAGAAAAAAAAAAACAGCACTCATCTGGCATGCGAAACTGGCTCAAACACGTAAAAGTCACTCAGCAAAATAAAAAATAAAAGAATATCTATACCAATTTATCCCATGTTGGGTATTTACAGACATTTGAAAAACAAAGTCAAACCTGCCACTTTTCTTTAATGGCTCAAAAAAGTAGATTGTCGTCAACTGCAGCAAAAAAAGCACAGTTTTTGCTTTTTCGTATTTAACTCTTTCTCTTTTCACAAAGACTTATTTACTATTTTTGGAAACCAGAACTATAAAAATGGCATAATATAACAGGACAGGATTTTGTTTTACCTAATAACACTCAGTAACTGCTTCTTTTCATTTTTTATTCACTCTCCTCCTTTTCTTCCTCTTCTTTTAGGGCAGAGTGTCTTAATGTCTCTTGTTGCCCAAACAACCGCCCTGTTCTGCAAACCAATATTTAAAACCATGGAAATAAAAACTAAAAATAGCACGCAATGACAGCAATTCTAACCATAATAACAACAATAATAACAATAATGATAATAATAATCATGGATAAAGATAGCAATAAATAGGGTTGGTGAAGTTTAAGTGCGGGTAGGTGTGGTGAAACACAAGACTGTGGGCACCAATTAGAGAGAGAAAAAGGGGGAGAGAGTGAGATGGAGAGAAGAGATTGGAAGGGGTGGACTACCGCACATAAAGTGACTGATTGTTTGGTTCCTGAATCTCCGCTCTGTCCTTCCTTTCTTGACATTTTTCTTGCCACACATACGCCGGTGGTTCCAGGAAGGGTTCAGAGCCCTGGGTACACAGGCCCGAGTGTCCCTCCATACCACATCCTCTAAGGGACTCTTGATGTCAGTCCACTGTCCTTGTGCCAAACTGTCCACTCACTTGAGTCATATTTTAACCTCACAGTTCTGTGAGCCTTTACAACGCAGATGGAGCAAGAGAGACAAAAGTTAAGTCCACAAAATATCAGTGTTTTTTTTTTGTTGTTTTTTTTGTTTTTTTGTGAACAGTAAGTGCTAGATAGGACTGGTAGTGATTCTGGAGTGGGATGGTAAGACTACGGTGGGTTGCGGGGTTGGTTCCAACAGCATGTCCTTTCCCCACATTGAAATTAAGTTAGTAGATCGACGTTGACCACCATCTATATAGGTTCTCAGGCAGGCAATAGCATTAATAATGAGTCTCCTGAGGATCTATACGATTGTTGAGGGCATCGAAGGCCCCAGGATTAGGTCATAAAATATGACCCAGCTGAGCCAACTTGACTCAGCATAGAGTTTGTCCTATGTGACTGTGCTCAGACTTTAGAGAGAAGTACTACACACCAAAGCAGACAAAACACTGTCCTCTTGGAGTGCCTTTTGCAGAGAAGAGAGCTGACTGGTCAATTGGATCATTGCTCGTAATGGTGGTGTTTTTTTTTTTTTTCTCCATTTGTAGGTTGGATGCATGAGCAGCAATAGTTCCACCTCCTAATCAGAGTCTGTGAGTAAATCATTTAAAACATATTTGGAAAAGCTTTTCTTTCACAGTTACACAACAACTGCTGTGTCACAGCACACTGTAAACCTGCTGTTCTTTGCTGAGGTAATTTTACAGCTGTCACTCCACATGTCAGTTTTTTTTAATTTTTTTTATAGATATCTGTCTGAGATTGTCACTGTAGTGTCGAATCATGTACAGTATTCAAGCCTGGTTGTTTGTTATGAAATTGAAATTGTGCCAACATAGATATAAATCTATCTCACATAGGTTCTATGCAGCCATACTCCCACCATAAATCCATTGATAATTCCTAGTTTTATGCCCCTCTCTCTTTTTCTCTCTGGAAAGTCTCTACATCTGGAAGTTAACCTAACGTCCTGCACCATATTCTGCACCGTGTGTACTGTGTACTGGCTGAAGTATGCATTCATATGGGTTCACAGGCACAAGTAAAGTGAGCTAATTGTGGAAAGGTAGCAGGTGTGAGCAAAATTTTAGGATTCTATCAATGCCCTGGAGTCATACAAAACTCCTGACCAATAAACCACCTGCAGCTATTCACCACAAAAGTTGTAGGTTTAAATTAAGTGATATCTATACTGGAGTGTTCGAATATTAAATCTACAACTTTATTTTCTCATTTGTTTGCTTTTTTTTGGGCACGCATCTAATCTTAAGTTTCATTTTATGAGACTTAAGAGCCAACACATGCAGAAGTCCCTGTGATATACACTGAGCCTGTTCAAACAGAGTCAAGACACCCAAGGAGGATCCTTTTGAGGTTTTGTGTTGGTGGAAGAAGCATGCTAAAATGTTTCCTAACCTGGCACTGATTGCTCAAAAATGTGCTCAGCATCCAAAGGCAGCCAGTGAAAGAGACTTTTACTCATCTGGATTTGTGATTGTAGAACAGCAGAACCAGGGACTGTGGATAATACTCTTTTTAAGCACAGTAACCTTATGGGCAATTAACTGTCAGCATAGTGAGTAGCAACATAGTGATTGAATCTGCCAAATATGGTTAATTACAATTTATGATTAGGATGGCACAAAAAAAATGAAGCACTTGAAAGTGAGTGGTTGTGTAGTCTATGTGTTTAATGGGTCCGGGCGGGTCCGGATTTGACATGGAGATAATTGCGGGTAACGGGTCTGTTCCGATACTGCGCTTTGTGGGTGTGGGCGGGTAGAGGTTTGCAAAATTGGCCCCGTGCAGGATTCTGAGTCAGCCTGCTCTCTTGGACTGGATGAGGAGCTCCCAGGGGACAGGGAGCCACCAGGTCGAATGTGCCCCTTGTCCTTGCCTTCCTCCTGAGCCACGCTGCACCCTGAGGACGACTGGCTGGAGTTGGAGCCGGCAGAGGCTGGAGGCTGGTTCAACCCCCCTGAGCTTCCACCACTTCCCTCTGTGGATTGGTAGATCTCCTCAGCTCCATCTTCACTAGACTCTGGGTCCTCAGAACCCGAAAGCAACTCCTCTTCCCGATACTCACTGACATCCACACCTCCGCTGGCGGCAGCCCCCTCACCCAGCTCTTTGAGGCGGCCGTGATGCTTGACATGGTACCGCTGGTTCTGGAAGAACTTGATGATTGTGTGCTTGGGGAGGTCGAGCTGTGCTGACAAGGTGTGGATAGCCTCTTGGTCTGGGTACAGGCCAACGTCCTGGATAAAGCTCTGCAAGATACCTAAGGCCTCCAGGGAAATCTAGACCAAACAAAGACATTTTAGAAATAGACATGGAGAATTTAAGCAAAAGGAAATGATCCAAAACTATTACTTTAGAGATCCTGAATGATACTGAACAGGAAAATTACAATCTTATACTGTACCTTGGTGCGTGACCTTGGCTTCTTATTACTTCCACTACCGCCAACTGAGCCAGGTGGACCTCCAGCTGGACCCGTTCCTACAATCTGTGACCCCACTTCATTGGCTGGGACAGGTAAAGGCTCCTCACGCATCGGTGACAGACGGTGCTCCTTTATTGGAGCAGGGGGTGGCCTGTGAAGGGCCTGACGAGAAAGACAGAAGAGCTGATTAATGGGGCACAGTGACCCCTGATCAAGACTGCATCCAAAAACGGTTTTAAACTGACTATTATATTCACCGTATTGATGACTTTTTGCAGAATACATCAGTTGCCTATTATAATGTGGGAATAAGACAAATCTTTCACATGTTTCCCCTTTAAAAATCCAACCAAACCTGTGACAAGCCAATCACAATTACTACTACTACTTTTGGCTGCTCATTTAGGGGACGCCACAGTAAATTATCTGCTTCCATCTGACCCTGTCTGAGTCATCCTCATGTTTCCAACACCAGCAGCATGCATGTAGTCCTCCATCACATCCACAAATCTCCTCTTTAGCCTTCCTCTTTACCTCCTGCCTAGTCGCTGCCTCTTCATTGTCTGTATACCAGTATATTCAATATCTCTCCTTTGCACACGTCTGAACCATCTCAACCTGGCCTTTTGCAAAAACATCCAACCTGGACTATCCCTCTGATGTACTCTTTCCTAACCCTGTCCATCATTGGCCCTCCCAAAGAAAATCTCAACGTCTTTAGCTCTGCCACTTCCTGGCCAATCACAACCATTTGTCTAAAACGGGGTGAGCTTGATGCAATGCTAACAGTGTTTTGAATCCCATAAACAAAATGGATAGTATATTTTGCAAAAGAACAAACAACTACACATAAACTTTTCTGTACTGTACTGTACAGTTCTTTTTTTTTTTTTTTTTTTGCAAAACTTTACCAACACATGATTGATTGTCAGTTTAATTGTATCCAGAGGCATTTTGGTCCCTTGGAAATTAAAAATGAACCAAAAGGTCCCAGGCTGGGTAGATGCAATACTAATAATTAGAATAACTTCTTGTAATTTCAACATGTGGATCCATTTTATAGTCGATGCAACACTAAAACGTGTGCTCTACAGGATCACTGACGTCTATTAACTATGTGTGCCATATATCCATTTACAAAGATGATTTATATTCTGCAGTTGATAGAAACCTGTGATGATGCAACTCATCCTATAAAACAGCCTGCTCCTCCCTTCATCACACAGTAGCCAGGGCTGCAGGGTGAACAGAGGGCGACAACAAGTGTTTCACAGCTCACAGGGCGTCACAGTCTATTAACCAGCTCCTAGGCTGGGATTCAAGCTGCTATGTGTCCCGTATACCTTTGACCTAATGTGTGTAAGATTAGCTCTAGTAAAACGCCAACCACCTGTCTGCCAGGAAGTCTCTCATTTACAAACTTAGGACACCCCATTACTCTTTAACCAGCCCACTGAAAACCTCAGAAGGACAGAGAGCTGAGGTGGAAAGGGGTAAAAGACCTTGAATCATCTGTGATCAGTAATAAAAGTCTTAAACCACAACAAAATTGTATGGAAAATGATATCTCATAAGCTTGCAGGCACTCAATAATTTGTGGATAAAGACAAATAAAGCATGAGTACTGCATTTAAAAGACATTTACAGCACTTTCCTGAAACATTCAGAGCAAAGTGGCAAACCGGACACTTCAGACTCAGACTTGGATTGTCCTCAGCATAGATAGATAATTATATGGGTGTGGTAGTTCAAAACTAAGAATAATCAATAACAAAACAACTTTTTTGCCTATGAAGTTGCATGCATTTTGTATAAGGCAAAAACAGATTTACTTAATGCTTATTTTAATAATGCTACATTATGTTAACAACTCAGAGATGAAAATTCTGTGTTATTTTTATCTATGTAAATGTGGTAAAATTAAGGGTTTTAGCAGAGATAACTCATTTTGTTGGGACTTCCACATTGCTAGAGGAACTACTGACTGAACACAGAGGTGCTAAATAAAATCAGCGTTGATTTATGTAGATTAATATGTCCTATTAATATTTATATGCAGCCTGTACCCTGCAAGATTTATATTTCAATACTCTTAAAGCTGAAAGTACAACTATATTAAACATGAAGGAAATAGATGAACTCCACACCAGTGTGTGTCTGACGTTAATCAACTCAACTCATCTGAAATGTCTGCTTTTATTGAGTTTTCAGTTGTGTCAACAACGACATCCTATGGATTTCATATCAATCAAATTACTTTTATATCAATGTTTCGTCACTTATTTTTTTGTAAATAACTGTATAATAAGCAGGATTATATACACAAACATAATGCTGATATAAATTAAACAGATAACAGATATTTTGACCATCTCACTGTTTGTTATACCTGTATTATGTAGCTCAAGCTTGACCTAAAAGAGAAATTTGAACCTAAACATACAAAAACAAGTTAATAACTGCATAGACTATAATATGATTGGCATTTCTTTGTCCTGTCTTTTTAATTTACTTTCTTTTTTCCATTGTTTTATTGCATCTTTCACATAGTTTGTGTCCTATTACACATCTTTTCCCATAATTTTTGCCTTGTAATGTCTTTTACAATGTTTTTGTCTTGCAAAGTACAACTAAGGTTCCACATTTGCATTTCACATGACATTGATGGGATCACCATTTCTAAACTCTTCCAGAGAATGTATGTTTTCATATATCATAGTATTATTGTATATCTCCCTATTCCAATCAGTGACCCAATAAAAACAGCCTAATGTAAATCTGGGACCCATAGCCTTAGTTCTTGGGCTATGGGAGTCAATATATAGTTTTATTTTTATTCATTTATTTATTGAAAAATAGATACAGCTGGAAATACTTGGTGCAGATGGAAGTAAATGATCTGTGTCTTTTTGTTTAAGTTGAGTGCATAGTGCAAGGTGGAGAATCATTCTAAATAAAGAAAGTGTGGGTAGGTGTAGGAATGTATTTGTTTTTGTGATGGGTGGAGTTCATTCCAACACAGAGGGATTCTCTGACTGTCAGGCCCAGTTTGAGGGCTATTTGACAGCAGTGAGGAGGGCAGGATGAAGTGTTGGAAGGGAAAGTGGGGACTTTGGTTGTTTGTCAGAAGGTAGTGGCTGTTGTGAGAGCGTTGCGGTCGTGTCCCGCCCGCTTGCTTTAAGAGCAGGGAGGGGCCTCCCCACTGGAATGCCCAGCTATAAATCTGTGGTGCATTAAAATTAAAGGACCCACATAAAGATAATAGTCATTCGCTTTTCTCTCCCTCTCTTCAATAATAACAGGGTATTACTTAAATAATATTGAGGGCAGGCCAGACCATGAAATTGCTCCGGTTTCATTCACAGGGGCTTTATTTTCTGGGGGGGGAAAGACCAATTTACAGGAATTCAGTAGGTTTTTAGGTTTTCTTTTTTTGTTATTTTCCTCCCTACCTCCCCCAGCTTGTCTTTCATGCAAAGTGCTGATTTGAGATATTGAGAAAAGACTTTAAGAATGCTAGGAAACCAACAACAGAGCGAGTGAGAGATGTAAGCCTGAAAAAAGATATCTATCCCTGCCCTAATGAGGACCACACAGCCACAAACATCCCCATACAAACTTACTGAGACACTTAATAACTAAATTGAGGGTAAATCATGGAGGCATTGCGAAACCTACCGTCTCCCCACCCCACCAGTCACAGACCTTCATCGTTTCTAAACTTATTTGGGCTGACAGCAAGGACTCTTGGATCAATCGCTACACACACATGCATGTACTGATGGCGGGGCCTGGTCTCGCTCATGCACTAATGATGATGTCAGAGAGCAGGACTGAACACCCAGGGCTGTTTAGCTCACTCAGAGTTCGTCTCCTTGTTTCTTGTTTGCCTCCTGTTTCTTCTGTTTTCTTACTCTTCTTTCATACCTTGTTTTTCTCCTTTCAGTGTCTTTTCCTTTTCTTTTCTACAACCCTACACATTCTCTTTCCTGTGCCTCCTGCTCCACTCAGTTATAATGCATCAGGACACTAATGAAGTGGGCCTTTGCCAAGCCAACATGACTCCACATCCAAATCAACCCTGAACTAGTGAATGCCAGGATCCACCCCTCCTCTCAATGTCCTCCACCTCTACCTCCCTACCCACTATCCCAACCCTCCACCCCTCCTCTCTGTGTTGTCCCACCCACTGTAACATAGTTCTTACACCTTCAGTCCCAGTCGCCACGAGTTGTTGGACTGCTCTATTTTCGTCCATTAATCCTTTATTCTTAAATCATTTTATGAACAAAAGTACATTTTTTTAACCCTCAAAAACATAAATAACCACTGGTGAACAAAATCAGCTCCTGATATAAAATATTTAATAACATTTTAACCACTAATCCTCTCAATACAATGAAATAACGTCAGTAAAATGCAGTTCCTCTGCTTTTCACTGGCATTATATATGGCCCATTTGGATGTCCAGAGGCTCTGTGAAAGCACAGACATTGTCCTTTTCTGCACCACTGATTCACAAATAAATTGTCATGTAGTTTGACAAATAACAGTGGATATAGATGCTTTCTTTTCTTTTCTGTTATTGATATATTTTGTGCGTCAATACGTTGATATAATAACCTTTGAATTTACACTGAGTTTTTATGAACATCTACATGGTTGATGAAATTATAATAGGAAAATACTTGATTTTCTCTGACTGCAAAATACAGAAGATAATTCAGCAAATGAGAGGTTAAATATAGATCAAAAGTTTGTTTGGTACCTTCCATAAAAATAGTTCCAGCTCTATTAGATTTAAACATAATTTAACCCATTGATATCCACATTGGCAGTAGATAAATGTGCCCTAAACGTAGAGAAGCGTAGATAGAATCATGAATGCATGGAAGTTACGATTATTTGACTTCAGTGCCTCTTTCAAACTCAACAACAATTTTTGAGCTTGAATGGAGATGGATGGAATTTGTCATTACGCCAAAGAAATGGTGAAAAATAACAGGTACACCTGAGTGTCATGTTTCCATTACTTTCCATCACCACGCAGAGCTGGATCCAATAAATATCCATGACTACTGAGGAGTCATCTGACCTGGGAACGAATGCCGATTGTAACCTTTCACAGAGAAGACAAAATCCAGATGTTTGTGAGACTTTCGTCCGCTGTGAAAGGGGGGTTAAAATGCTGAATATTTCTTCAACTAAGATATTAATCAAAGGAACTAATTCACCTCATTCTTCAGAAAATGTGACTCACCAGTTTTTCCCTGCTACCCAATTTTCTGCTTACTTTCAGAATTCCTTGTCTCAACTTTCAATTTAGGAATACATGTTTTCTTACATTAACCATAAATATAGCTTTTCTCTAACTTTTGGTAAACAAAACATCACTATTTTGCAACATACAAACGTGTCATTTACTTTATCTGTCTGATTATCCTTTTGATTTGGGACCTCTCAGGACAAAAAAACATCATCTGGTTTTGGATTAGAGATTATGTTTTGGTGTTAAAGACCTTAGTTTGATTATTAAAATAACTGAATTAGGAAACAGATTGTGACCCAAAGAAAAAACAATTATATATCTAGCAATTTCTGTGTTTTACTGATAAACACAACCCTGCTGCTCCAGTTTGCAGCTGGATAATTGATATGTACCTCCTTTGCTCAGATAAAAATGACTTGATTTGATTTTTTTGTAAGAGTTTCCAAGTGAATGTACAACCATAAACATGGAGACTTCACTTAGCTCTCCATTAACTTACAAAAAGCCCTCAGTCAATTTGACATTTGCATTGACAAAATCTTTCCCATAAAAGTTCAAACACAGTTGCTGTATTTAACTTGCATACAAAGCTTACATTAAATCTGCCCCTATTGACCTTTACTCCTCCCTTCTCTGACCGTTACCCTATAGAGGAGACTATATGTTACATCAGAGCAAAACAATATAGTCCTGCTCTCCCGAAACCACAAGCCCTGGAGCCCCGCGGCCAGACCAGCTCTTCTCATGGCATGATTCAATATTCCTGAAAAACGTCTCTTTTTTTTCCCCTCTACTCTGTCTCACTGTTTCCCTTTCTCTCTGCCTTTCACTCTGTTTTAGCCCCAATGCTGGCAACGTTGTGCAGTAAAATGAAAAAGTTTTCTTTTAAACGTAAATCAAGGCAAATTACGGCACAGAACTATGAAAGAATTATAGAACATGAAATATTCATCTTCTTCTTAATGAGCTCTGGTCCTCCAGGGCCCCTAACTCTCTCTCTCTCTCTCTATTTGTATGTGTAATTTCTTGCTTTTTTTTTTTTTTAGGGTGGGGGATGGCAGTATGTGACCCCCAGAGACACCATTAACACAGAGATAAATATGCAATGAAGGAAAAATCACTTTTCTGTTAGTTTTGTGCATGACTTCACCTTTTCTGTTAATCAGAGTGTATTTTATTTTATTTGCTTTTTCACTCTGTTCCTCCCAGCTTGTGTCGTTTTAACCCAGTTTTGTGTCTCACTCTTATATTAAGTGTGTGTGGTTGCGATTCATGACGACTGGGTCCAGGCTAAGGGAGTAGATGAGTCACTACATGGTTCCTTTTATTTTTTATTTTTTTAAATAAAATAATGTTTCCTTGATGAAAAACTGTATACACGTAATGTTATTGAGGCTAACAGGGAATGCAGCCCAGTGTGTGTGCGCGTTTGTTTGTGTGGTTGTTGTGTATATGGATGCACACACTTGTGTTGGTGTACTTTTTTTTTTTTCTTTCAAGCTGTGTGTGGTATTCATTCCATTTATCTGCAATTAAACAATTAACTTAATTGTGGTTTTCCAAAAAGCCTAAACTCCACCCTGTAACAATGAATAAGAGGCCACCAGGACACACAGAAGACGGAGAGAGAAACACAGACAGACTCTCAAAGTGGATGAATGAAAACTACAAACAAATTGTTGAAGCTTTGAAAAGTTCATAGAGCAGCAAATCATGTGTTTTTATGACTGAGAAGAGCAATACTTTTAATAAAATGGGCTTCATAAACTATGACCTTCAAGTACACTTAACTATGTTATATCATGTTTCGATCATATAAGATTATTGCAGCCTTGTGGTTCACATGATGGTATCAAACATTATTGTACTTTTCATTTTCTTTGTCATAATTGGCTTTGCGCCTCTCATGTAAATGTTAAAAGCATTGATACTTTAATATAAAACGTTCATTTACTTTAGTTTAGTTTCTAGTGCTGCTACACAGGATCAACCTGCCACAGTCTTCAATGGCCACAACTCACACAAAAGTCAACTGTATTATGTTATCATGCCCAGCTGACACATGGAGAATTTTTTTAAAGCATATTGTAATTATTTTTGCTTCATATCGAAGGTAATTTGAATAGTAGTGAAGTAAAATACCCCAAATACAGTGAAATGAAAGTGAAATTTTAGAGTAACTGTAATTTGTTGCTTCCTTGAACATCTGATGTGTCATTCACATTCAGCTTAGAGAGTCACATGAAGAGTGAATTATAAATGGATAATGTTAAAATAAAGATACAAAGACTCGATGAAAAAAAAAGGATGTGATCCAGTGGTTTAGGAGCTTCACCCAAATTATGGAATTAAAGTCAGAATGGTTTTGCTTCTCCTCCTTTTTTTTCCCCCTGACTGGTTTTAAGTCAAATGAACAAAGAACTGTCTATTGGGTAATAAAGAACTTTAAACGGACACTTCCACCAACAACTATCTTTCTCATAATACAAGAACTTTGCAAAACTATTGAAATACAAATGTAAATATGACCTATATGAATGAGGAGATATGTTTAGTAAACAGATATGCTTACCATTCAGCGAGGAGGGCCTTTGTATTTGATGATAAACATTTTTGAACAGTGAGTGAGAGAAACAAAGAGGTGAGGAAGGGTACAATTGTTTGTTCTTGTTCTAGTCCACCACTCCTGGGGTCTCAGTCACAGTGAGTGGTGATACACACACACATGCACACACACACACATACACATAAACAGCCCTAGACGTGCAGCAGAAATCAATTTAGCAAAAACAATAAAGAAATTATTTATAAGGGCAGACTCTGCCAAATTAGCTGTGGGACGCACTTAACCGCTAAAGCCGTATGAATAAGAGCTGTGGAGCGAGCCGCAGGACCATGTCAGTCATGAAGAAATGTGATGCTGCTGAGGTTACTGACATGCACACATAAACACGCACACAAACGGCACCTGCAGACCTAATAGACACTCTGTGACACAGTCAGAGATCTCCCAGAGCCCCAAACATGTAGAAATAGTTCACGCTACATTACATAGTCCAGTCAAACACACACACATCAGTGGGTGGATTTACTGTACAGCTATGCCTTGGAGGGCAGCGCTGCATTCATTTTTTATATGTATTTTGTGGTTGGTTGTTACAGTTTTAGAGACCCTCTTATTGTCCATATACAAAGGAGTGCTCATATTACCAACTATCAGTGTGAGATTTTGTGTATGTGCATGTGTGGCAGATGGGACACATGTGTGGTCTGTGGTGGCAGGCTGGCTGGAGCCTGAGGTTGGTGGAGACTTCATCTGGGACAGAGGGGGGTCTGAAGACAACACCATGAAAACACACACAGTGCATATAGGTATACACACACACACCTCGTTTGCCATTAATAAATCACCGGTATTTCACCACAGTTCATCTCACTGTCTCTTGAGATGCTGTGGGGGGGGGGCGTGTTCCAACATGGGCGCTCTGAGGGTAAACTTTATTTTTAGTCTTTGCTGAGAGTGTGAGAGGAGGAGAGGAATGTGTTAATGGTGCCACCACAGCTTCCTCCCCGTCTTCCCATCAGCCTTTAATACAGAGCTCTGAATGGGAAGCGGGAAAAATTGCTCGGCGGTGGACTGGAGGTGGGTGGAGCCGCAAAACAAGCCATATGATTCGTGTCGAGATGCTTAATGGGAAGTTTCAGCTTTTGCCTGTTTCTGATTTATAGCATATGGTATATACTATATGTGGTATATAATAGCTCTGCATTGGGGAGCAGGGTGGGCTGGTGGGAAGATGTTTTAACCGGATGACCTGATCTCATGATCGTCCCACTTAAGTGTTTTTGTGTAAGCAGTGAATTCAGAATGTGTGATTGACCTTTTCACCTTTTTATACAACACAAATTTATTCTTCCATTGCATGTTTGCTCCACATGGAGGTAACATTAGCTGATGTGGCAACTTTCTGAGAGGGCCACAAACATGACAGTAGCAAAACAAAACTATGGGTGATGCAAGATATTTAAGGGCTGTTGAACAGTTTAAGACTGAAAGGCTTTAGTCAAAAAGCTGAATAATGCCAGAACAATTAAGAAAAGATTTAATGAACTAAATACTTTGAATAAAATTGATGATGTTTGTAGTTTCAACATCACAGCAGCAGGGACAACTTTGCAAATGCCAAAAAATAAATATTCCAATTAAATGGTTTAGATCGTGTGAACAGATGCTATTAAGTTGGACTCTAATAACAAGTCATTATCACAGTTTGAAGAAATAGGCTCCATGTAACTGCAGCTATTACACTTGAGTACAACCTAAATTAAGCAATGATGATGAATATTTGATATGTTTCATCTAGGGGTGGGTGTAAGTACAATGCAGCTGTATTGGGACCCTTGGGGTGGGGGTCCTCTTGGGTATTTAATGGGCCCATGACAAAAGATTTAGATTCCAACTGTGAATCATTGCGACCATGTTTTGTTTGTGTTGTTTCTGTGTCACTAATGTCAATCTATAACAACATAAAACACCAAATAAACTATGACAAACTATGTAATTAAATGAATAGGTTATATCTATAGAAAATATATACTTGTATACAGCAGACATATATTGATGTTGTCCAGTCAGGTTTCTATTCAATTGTGGTACGAGACAACAGATACTGTTATAATTTTATATTTATGACTAAGATGCCCATTATGACTATGTTAGATGACCATTTTTTATCTAATGGGTGATTTAGGGGTCTTATATCCATAGTGTAGGATCATTCATAACCCCTCTACATAATCTTGTTTGAGAAGAAGCAGAACTTTGAATATAAACAAATGATAAGCAAATCAAAAAAACTCATTATCATGGCCAGCTGAGGTGTGTATAAAAGGTTTAACATCCCCTTGATCGTGTTATATATATTTCAGATTTATTATGCTGAAGTAAAGGCAAAGACATAACTTGTGAAAATACAAGGTATTATCAAGGGAAGCCAGTAAAGTAGACAGAGTGTGTCCAGTATGTACAGTATGAGAGTGACAGGCAGAGGTTTACAGTGATGAAAGACATGTCAGTGTGTTTTCTGCATCGATCTCACGCCTCCCTCAAGCCCTCCTTCAGCCTCAGCCTCCCTCCTCAAAAACTAATGGGGCATTTCCTCCAGTGCCACACCACCCAGCAACACTGTTTACACTTCGATCCACTGGGGCACGCACAGACACACAAACACATGTGCACACACAGCTAGATCAAACAGGGTTGGAAACACTCATAAGGAGCAAATATTATAAGGAATTAATATTTACAGGTGTGGTCTCCGAGAAGGGAGAGATATGCTGTTTTGTGAGTTTTTGTGTTGAGTCATGACACATGGTTAAATCCGCACAGTATGACATTCATAGTGAGGGTCTTAGTCAGCATTTACACAACATGCGGGTGCATAACTGTCAGTATTGACATTGTACTGCACATGCTGTTTGTGTGACTTGAAGGATACTTTTTAAAAAAAAAAAAAACTGTATTTGCCATCGTGCTCCAACGTCTCTTGCAGTTTTACATGAAATTAGTTAATATTTTCCTACTTCCTTATTTACCTCTTCTTATGAAATGAGTGCAACAATGTGTTTTAGATAAATGTCAGGTAGATAAAGTGTAACTGGGACTCAGTTTGTAATCACTGAACCTGATCAAAGGTGATTACTGATGTGTATGAATAGGAATAAAAAGAACAATGTGTTTGAAAACCTAATTATTCTAGCTTTATGGGCATCAGTGCATTTCAAACACAGTTTTCATTTTCATAGTGTTTTGTATGTCTATACAGAGATCAGAAAAATCTGGTACTTGTCAAAAATAGATTTTATTGATACTCTTGGATGGCAAAAAGTGAGAAAAGGTGTTTACTGTCAATTTCAACAGGATGTAAATATTATGAGATGAGTGTGCAGCGATCTGAAATGTGTTTACCAGGGATGTATTTTAATGCCAAATGCAGATATAATCCAGACAGGGCACATCACACCTAAACACAAATATATGATGTAATCGTCATTATGCACATGCTGTCAGATCTGGTTCTTACCTGTGGATCCTGTGGCAGATGGAGAACAGTGTGCAGCCGCTCCGTGTGCTGGTGTCTGGACTCCTCCTCGTACGCCAGGTCCCTGTCAGGCTGCGGCAGCGTCAGAAACCTCCGGATGGTGCACAGATTCTCCCACAGTGTGCGGTTCTCTGGGCTGGGGTTTTCCTTCCACCGAAGTAGCTCGCACAGCCAACCCTGGGAACAGAGGCACAAACAGGCATGAAGTAAGAGGTGGAGGTTAAAGGAAGACACAGATGTTCAACCTGTTCCGTGCAAATGTCAGGCAGGTTACTTTACAAATACAATAGGTCACAAATTACCGCTTACTCTGTTAAAAATCCCATAATGGTTTTACTTGCTTCATCAAAATAAGATACTTTAAAGAAATGTTTTAAACGGAGAAATCCAAGAGGTGTGAATCTTACCAAAATGTACTGCACATGGTTTATTAAAATTTAGAGCATTCTGGTTTTGCAGTACAAGAACCTAAAATATATTTTTGATTAGAAAATGTAATTTAAGTACATATTGTCCCCATAACTGTAGCAAATTACATTTGAATTTGTTTTAATTTATTCACATGCACTTCAACTGGAGGGCATATGTTAGTATCAGAAGATTTTTTGTTTTTGTTTTATGCGTTCAATTTAATAATTATTAGAGGCAAGATTAAGAATACACATAAAGGAAGCTTATATATGAACACTCGGCAGCCATAGAGACTTAGAATTCCTATTTTTAATCTGCAAGCAACTTGAGAAGAGGAAATAGAAGGAAATGTTAGTGTGCAAGATGCAATATGAGTAAGAAAACATACGATAATTTATGAAATGTACAGTACATGGGGGGAAAAAAAGACAGAATAGAGCTATATTCTGCAAGAAGTTGAAAAAGTTGAGAGACGTGCAGGGTGTGTGAGGTAAACAGAAAAGAAAGGAAAGGAGAGATGGAGAAGATTCAATTATGTCTGCTAGACTGGTTCAGTTTGTGACACCAGCTGTTGTGTTCAACCAGCCACCTCGGGCAGCATGCACCGCTAATAGCCTGATCATCTCTCTCTCTCTCCCTCTTCGTTCCTCTCTGTCTTTGTGGCCAGCTGCAGCAGATGGGTGCACTGAGCCGTGACCCTCCGCCACCCCCAGACCCACCAACCTGGGGGACCTCGCTAACCACACACACACATAACATACTGTACAGAAAAATGCACACATCTCAGGCTTTGTCACGCTTACAGATGGTAAATACCAGAGACATGCAACTGTCCTGAAACACAACCTACTGGTAGGATTAATCGACGCTTTAGTCATGCATGATTAGATTTTCTCTCCTTTTTGTCATTAAAACATTTTATGTTTCTTGTCTCCTTGCAAGTCTGCATGTCTGTCTTGATTATTTGTCTTTAGTTCTATGGGATGTTTGGGACTTATTTGACAGTGTGTTTTCATTTTTGTGCCTCAAGATTACAATAGTTTCATTTTTTTATTATTTTGTATTTGTATTTTGGTTTGATGTTTTGCTTTAGCTTTACACTTGGTTTTAATTTGCTTCAAAGAATGTTTGGTAGTGTTTTTATTTATAAGCAACAGTGTACAGTGAAAAAATATTTTACTTTTATACTTTATTAATAACAACCTTCGTGAACTCTATATGTACTGTATCTCTTGTGAATCAATGGATAGGTTTAGCAGTAAGGATGGGACTGATATGAAGTTAAGATGGTCAGCATCTATAAGCATAAGGAACAAAGCTACATGGCTGGTAACAACAGCAAGATGTGTTTGTTGGATGAATAAGATGATTGGATGGATAAGAATTCTCTGACCTGTTTGTGTCAGGTAAACCCATATGTGGCCCGTCTTGATCGCAGTGATTCTCACCTGACTCTTGTTGGCAGCCACTTTTGCAAACAGAGCTTGGGACACTTTGGCTCTCTTCATCTCCTGCTGAATTTCATCATAGATGCCTGATGTAATGTTAACCAGTGACTCCAGTTTTATAGGGAGGTCAGGGGCCAGGCCAGACTGCTTTGGCTGAAAAGGAGAAGCAACGTATGATGTAATACATAAGTACAAATGAAATGGACTGTTTAATGTTATGGAAGTTATCAGATAAGCTGGGATAGCAGGAAATAACATAAAAGCATACTGAATTGCTATCGTATTAAAAGGATCACATTGCGTATATGTATTATCAAAGTGTCTTCTCCATAAAATCAAATCTTATGTATACAGACAGTATGAAGAAAGGTTATCAGCTCATGATCGTGCCAAACTGCTCTGAGAACAGACATGCAATGTTTTTTGTATGAGCATCAGCCGCACATCTGTAGTGCACGTCTCCACATGAATTTTGTTTACAGATCAAAGTCATTAAGTCCTGCTCTTTTGTCTTTCTTTGTTGTTTCTGTTTGAATGAACATGTATTGGCTCTCAGAACGCTTGTATACACAATGTTTGAAGTTGTCCACAAGACATGTACAGACCAGCTAGCTTACATTCCCCCAGTGTAAACGACGCTGAGATAATTTTACATAGACATAATAAGAATAACACACAAATTCACCCAGAGCCTTGAATGGGCATTTGCCCTGACATCAGAAAGCATTTCTTATCACTGACATTGCTAAATTGTTTTGTGCGCATGGAGAGACATTTCCAAATACTGTATAATGTCCTTTAGGTTTAGAATATACTCTGACGATAGCTTTGAAGATGTTTCTCCATTAGAAATGGAATTTGTTTAAGATAAAACTTTAAAATCAAGGCTTTAAGCTCTGTGTATGACATGCCGCAGTCTACTTTGTGGGGGCAAGTTAAAGATTGTAGATTACTTACTGAGTTGGAGATCTTGGTCTTGTTCTTCCAAATGGAGGCCCAGGTATCAGGGGTTATCTGGTCATCCAAGCTCCTCTCCCACACTTTCTATGTACACACACACACGAAACACACGACATGTAAAAATCACATATTATCTCAAAGAGATCTTACACAAATCATACAAATCCACTCTGGCTTTCCTGCTGCCTTGCAATGGCACAATTAAAGATCCATGAAAAGAGACTGAACTCATTGTGGTTAACTAACTCATCTGCTTGTCTGCTGATGCTTCAGTTGCGGTCGGAAGTTTATGTACACTAATGATTTTAGACCCTTTTCAGAGGTACTCAAGCACAACAAATACCAGCATCTATTATTTTCATTGTGTACCAACTTGATTTGAGGTTTAACCCCTCAAAGTCAAAGGGGTTTGGCTGCTTTTGCAAACAGAATGTTCCATGTTTTCTTTTCTTAAAAATACTTACTGGTGAAAAACTCATGTTTCTTGCTAATAACTCTTTACATCATTATATTGGTGAACTAGAATATCAGACAAAGTTTTAGTTTATTAGCTGTCATCCATGTCGGCATTCTCATCAGGGCCAAGGTCCCCCAAATGTCTGATGCTAGAATTGCCCCAGTTTACATACAATCATTATGGACATAATAATATTGGTCTTTAGATGATTTCGTCTTTGAACTGTTCTTCTGGAGAGGAAGTTCTGTACAAAATATGACTTTAAAAGTCATTTTCAATCTTTGGTTTTCTGTTACAATGAAAACAGTGTTGAAAATGTACATAGAGCGCACCTAATATTTGGTAAAAAATCACTTCCAAACTTTCACCAAAAGCATTTGAATGAATCCATCCATCCATCCATATTCTGACCTGCTTAGACCTTGTAAGGGTTGTGGGGTTACCAGAGGCAGAGAAGGTGGAGTATACCCAATATTTGTCACCAGTTCATCACAGAGCAACTCTCCTCATCAGAAAAGCTCAATTAATCTATGAACTTCTACCCATCTTCTACTACAGTCCATTTTCAGAGCTAAAGTCTCAGCTCAGTGTTAGCGTGCTTCATCTATTCTATAATCGGCTTTCATGTTGTTGGGATCATTGTCCCATTCAAACAAGTTTCAACAGTCTGATGTTTTGTGGTTATAATGAACTATTCTGAGGGAGTCCTCCTTTTTCATTATTCAACCACCAACATGCTTGATAGTTTCTACACATTTGATCTATTTGGCTTGAATGTTGAGCCTTTACTCCTTCAAACAAACCTCTGTGGACTAGATGTATGTCTTCTTTCATTGTTAAAATCCTTCAACAAATCTTTTTCTACAACATCCATGTGGTTAGTTGTAACTTTTAGTCAAGATCTCGCTTTGGAGTAGGGGCTTCTTTCTTGGACAATAGCTTCTCAGTGTATTATGATATAAAAGTTGACTGTAGACAGTGACACTAGTGTTCCAGCTGTTTCCAGTTCCTGGTCGACATGTGCCTTGGTGGCTCCTGGGTTGTTTTTGAGTATCTGAACTAATTTACTCTCAGCTGATGGTGACAGATTGGGTCTTCCTTCAGATCTTGGCAAAGCGATGACAACTCTGTTATTGTTTGAACAGATGAATGTTGTTGTTTAGAAATGGATCCAAGAGACTTTCCAGACATGTGTAAAGTTACAATCCTCTTGTTCAGATCTGCACTAAACTCATTGGACGTCTCCACTGTACTGTATGTTGATCATTTCAATTTATGTCAGTCCAACCCCTTTACACTGCCAGATGTCAACCATGATGGCTAAATAAGTTAAAGCACCCCAGCCTTAGCATATTTTTTGCATATTCAACACTACTGATTAATAACTGGAGGCTACATCCATGCCAGACATTATCATTAGAATACAATTATTTTCTGTCCATTCCAGTGTTCTTCAAAAACGTATCTTCATAACAAGTGTTGATAACAGAAATGAGCATGGAAATGGTCTCAGTTTGCTCAAATAACACCTTGCCTGCTATGAATGTACTCAGTAATATCATGGCAAAAATCTGACTTAAACTGCACAACATCTGTCAGAGACTGTAAAGATAAAATTGTCTGTGGCTCAGTATCAATGACCATATTCTTCTATAATGATCACATAAAAGGAGTGTGACAAATCAGGGGGCAGTGAAAATAGGTGTTAAGGATGGGTGGGTATTTCCAAAAGTTATTTTTATCTTTCCAAAGTGAGAGTGAATGGTTGTTCTTCTGTATATGTCAACCTTGCGATGAACTGGTAACATTAAAACTTAGAATAATATACCCCATGTTCCGGCTCTGGGAACCCCATGACCCTCTCATGGACTGAGCAGATTGGAAAATGAATGAATGTATGGATGTATGGATGATGGATGGATGGATTGTATCTTCCATATTATATCACAGCCAAGGAGTCTTTACACTGAAGTTGGGTCGGTAGAATTTCCAAATGTATTAGTGTGAACATCATGTAAGTGAGAGTATGCATACATTTGCCCCTGTCTTTATTTATATAAACATAAAATAAAGGAAAGCTTCAAATGACTGTTTTCTATTAAAGACTGATGTTATACAGTCTCTTCAGTGTATAAAAAAACATATCAAATAAATAAACAAGAGGCCATTGTCACTGCTTTTTGACCCTTTTTGATGATTGTATATGAACTTCCAATCACATCTTTACCTGTGACAGGCGGGGGGCAGCAGGGCTAGAGGAGTTGGAGGCAGGGAGGCCTACTGACGGGTTTATTGTGCGTTCTCTCTCCTCCTGGTAGATTCGGTCTCTTTCGCTCTCAGGCAGGTTGAGGAAGTTCTGCATTGCTTTCAGATTCACAAGCAGGGACTGTGAGGCTGTTCGAGGATCCTCTTCTTTCCTCAGGATCTCCGACAGCAGACCCTGTGCAAAGACATTTCCACTGAGAACTTTGCTATGTATAATTTTACTATGCCATCATCACATGTTGATGAAAGTGATAAACTTTAGACAGTAACATATGTGCTGAATGATCATCAAACATACACACAGTGACGCACACTAAAGTGGACTAAAAACACCTGGCCCATACTTTTTAGTTGTAGCTCTGTTAGCTTCCATTCATTACATTGATCTAATGGGGCATGTGGTAACTAGTTTAGCACAGCTTGAATACATCAGGTGTTTGTGCTGCTGCGGAGGCGGGAAAGGAGATTCAATGACCCAGAAAGGTACCCTGCTATGCTTCTACTAATCCTGAAAATACCAAGGTGCGTGACCATCAAATTAGCTCTCTGAAATATTAGAAGTGTTTTAGTAATTTGTGATGGATCTGCAAATACTTGTAATAGATGCAAATACAAATAATATATTCCTATGACTTCAAATTTTAAGATGAAGATAATTATCTCTGAAATATTTCCAAAAATGTTATCAGTGCTAAATAGCCCATATCCAAAGATGTCAATAATTAATATATCAAGTCATTATGTATTTTGAGTGGAAAGGAATATTAAAGAATACATTATTATTTGTGATTCTAAACAGTTTGATGCTAAACAACTAAAATCTTTTAACAAAAGAAAAAACAAAAGTAGTTTAAAATACTGTAATGACCATAATTATATTCAACTGTGTTGCCACACCACATTGATTATTTCAATAACCACCTCTTTCACCTGTTGTTCATGCTAACACTATACTAGCTTCAACCTTCATGGGCCATCTTGCTCCTTTCTCTCTAAATATTTCAAAACCGCACCATTCTTGACCACAGTCTGGCCTGTTTTTCTTACCTGTGTACGGTTGAAGGCCACCCTGGCAAACACAGCCTGGGACACACTGGCTCTTTTCAGCTCATCTCTGACCTGCTGGTAGATGTCAGAGGACACCTCTGCAGCTGAGGGGTTACTCCCTGGATGATCACCACCAACTTTGGATGAGCCCCGAGGGATGGGTGGGTGGTTTAAGAACTGCTGGTTGATGGCCTGGGGGTGTTGATGGGCTAGAAGACGGCTAACAGCTAGCTGCTGGTTGATGAGGTGTGCCATGGCGAGCTGCTGACGTACCAGCTGAGGGGACAGTTGAGGGGAAAGAATTCCACCTGGCCCCAGCAGGGGCTGCAGGGCAGCAGGTGGGGGTGGAGGTGGAGGAGGCACCTGGCCTGTGCGGAGAGGAGTGCTGTGGTGGAGGGGACCATGTGGGGAAGGCTGCTGCTGGGGTGGAGGGGGCTGCTGAGGGGGCTGAGTGGGTGTCTGTGGGTCTCCAGATCCCGCCTTGAGGAGGGGACTGCCAGGTCCCAGGTGACCGAGCTGGGCCAGGCCGGCTAAGTGAGGAGGGGGTCGCTGGCCCAGGACACAGAAGTCTGCGATGTTGTCTCTCTCTACTGGAGATTAGAGAAGATGGTCAGTGTGGTCAAACAAACACTTGAACATGAGATGATTATTAGAAAACAAAAAAAACAACTTACTTTTGATGTCAGCAGCATCTCGCCCTGACCACATCTTCTCCAGGTAATCTACTGCTCAACAAAACAAATACAGAGACTCAGGACAAAAGGTCCTAAACATGAATTTATGATAACGTGCATACATGACAAAAAGTAAATATGAAATAAATCCAAATAAATCTGTTCCTCTAACCACAAATCTCTCATTAGAAAAAGTCCTTGTATCTTGTGACTCAAGCTACAACTGATGTAGTAACTAATTAAGTGTTGGGATATTCAACAGATTAAAGATTAGGTTCATAAAACTAATGTAACTTTCAGTTTAAAATTGTATATATTGTACTGTATATATTATACTGTAGTAAATGTTTTAAACTTAATAAGTTGAAAACAAATAACAATAAAACAAGGCATGTATTGATCATAAACAAGAAGAAAATCCCATCATCATGCAGTTTATTATACAATAACCACAATAACTATATCAAATCTTTAAAAAATATCCATATTTAAACTGTTGTAATCACCATCATCCAATGTATTTCTCAGTAAGTTTAATTAATTACAAATATATGTATTTTGTGTGTAATTTAATCATGTGATACTATTACTTGTTACTATTCACTCAAGTCATGACGTACATATCTCTATCTATGTCTTTATGTGTTATCAAGTGATTTCCCCTAATATGTGGTTGAGTTTCAATTACTACTAAAGGTAAATATATTATTTTCCACATTAGCATGGGCACACATATAACACACAGATAGCTCACCTTTCATTTTCTTATATTTCTTGTACCAGCGGCCAAACTCCTGGCATTTGGCAACAGAGACATTGGCATAATAGGAACTATTCACTATGGAGGAAATCATACTCTGAGGGAGAAAGAGAAGGGAAAGATAATTAATAACCAACGTAATATGAAATGATTACACTCATGCAACAACCACATGGCATGCACACGTAAACACACGCACACACAATAGGAATAGACAAACATTAATCATGATTGGAAGCCACCCATGGAAACTCGAGCCAGTTCAGTGCAGAGAGGGAATCTCCAGCCACACACACATATGCTTGCAATTGATTCTGCGATCAACACCCCACCAGCACTCCATTTAAATACAGCACACAAACACACACACGCACACACATGCATACACACACATAAATCTCACAAACAAGTCATTATGAGACCAGGATGGAGGTTTGACATACATCTGGGAGTTAACACAGTTGGAGAGACAGTACTTAATTTGGTGGGGTGGAGTTTGATAAAAATGTAGAGCAATTATCAATGAAATACATGTACAAATAATTATTTACAGCTGATTGCCTGAACATATCTAATGAACATTGACTTTAGTCATTATCGAGAGCATGTGATGGCCAAGACAGACTGTTTTTTAGATGAAAATGATCATAAAACGCCTTAAACTGATAAGCCACAACTTTTTAGATCATCAGTAATACATTTTAGTGTTACAGTTTCACTTGAATTATGTTTGAGCTGATGTGAAAACACAGAATCAAATTAAGTCTAAAATATAAATTTTGACCTTAAAGTTGTGTTATAAGCTTCCGTTAACTCATACACAAAAGCGCCCAACAAAAGTTAATATGGAAATGGTCATTTTTGAGTGCAAGCTGCAGTGTTATTCTACGTATCCTGTTGTTACCTGTGACAGAGGACACTCTTTGGCCAGAGTGCTTTGGTTCATTTCCTTCAGAAGCTCTTTGAGTGCATTCCTGACAGTCGCATGGTTCCACTGTTCACAAGGCAGGTCCTCCAGCTTTGAAAAACTATAACATCAAAACCACATCAGGCCAGAAGAGTCAGTTACAACTTCAGGTTAAGTATTGTAGACACCAAGGATGAGCCACAAAAAAGAATAACTTCTACCATGATATATACACAATGTTTTGGATGAACTTTAAAAATCTGCTTTTAATTTCCTTGCTGTAACTTTACAAAGCAACTTAAAGCACTTATATAAACTTGAAATTAAATCAGCAATCCTCTGTCTCTACCTTTTTTTTTTTATCTTGTATCTTTTATTTATTTGTAATTCTAACAATTATTTTACATCACTGCAAATGAGAATCAATATTTTTTAGGATGACTAAAGATAAACAACACCCCTAACTTAACCTCTAATCCTATTAACATTCTTAACTTCCTGTCTTAACCTCATCCCACACAAACCACTACTTCCTGTGCAGACCTATCGTCCTGAGGTCTCCTGTTTTTTATTTTATTTCAACCTCAAATGAATCATTTTGACATTGAGCAAAACATATGCCAAAGCTCCTCCATTGCCATGGAAACACACATACACATGTAAACAAACCTGGCTGGTATGTGCCAAGACAATAACAATAATAACCCTCTCTCATCTGGAGTTTATCTATTTTTATCTGTCCATCAAGTGCCTGCTTCACTCATTCTAACGGACTAGAAATTACTGGCACACACGGTTTCCCTGACGTACACAGATAATAGATAAATCCCC
This sequence comes from Maxillicosta whitleyi, assembly GCA_029822895.1. Lineage (NCBI taxonomy): Eukaryota > Metazoa > Chordata > Actinopteri > Perciformes > Neosebastidae > Maxillicosta > Maxillicosta whitleyi. The sequence goes on from JAPSES010000219.1 coordinate 22,171,186, forward strand.
ACCGGGCTGTTTAACTCAAGTCTTAGTGTTTCAATATTGATGCCTTCAAATTTGATAGATATGGTAAATTCTTGAACTGCAATCAGCGGCAATGACATCAGCCACCCAGTGGACCGAGACTCAGACACAGCGTAACCGCACACATGCATCCACATGGATTAAAAGGTTTGTTTTGTCCATAAAATATGGATATGCAGTTTTTCATATTCAGGAAAGAGACTTACAAACGGAAAGTCACTGATGTAAATATTTCTATTGTCTTGGTCTGATATGTTATACACAGAATTGGACTTTCTCACGTTCTAAAGATGATTCTAACCTTTGTAACTGGATGCGTAGTGTGACCATGTGGTAAACTTCCATCAACATGTCAGCCACAGTAGCTTCTGGAGCGTCCGTGAGGAAGTGGATGGGCAGTGGGTTCCACCTTCCCACTTTGATGATGCCTGTGCAGAAACAGAGGATTCATGATAAACCATCCAGATTTTTTTTTTTACCTTAGACCGTTTACCCACTGGTAGTTTTAACTTACATTTAGAATCAACACATTACTATTATGTACAACTTTATTTAGCACAGATATTAAATGTGGGCTACTTTTACCAGTTTTATATCAGTATCGGTGCCTCTACTTTACTAAAAAAAAAAAAAAGTGGTGTAATCTTTTGCTGAATCACAGTTTTATAAATAATTTTGAGCTTCTATGTGGTGATAACACATCTTCATGCATTTTGATGTGAGAATGCAGTTGATACAATAGAGTTTCATCAATCAACCTCTTTTTTTTTTTTTTTTTTAGGAATTTGTAATAAAAGATTAGAATAGTTCACAATAATTAAACCAAAATATATATCAGACATATGAGAAATTTGGAGAAAAGTGCCAGAAATTATAAATTATTTATGTATTGTTTACTAACACCACAACTGTTTCTCAGAATAAATATTAACATGTCTACCAATGGTTGTCACATTTACAGGAGACAGATAGTGTATTGAGAACCTGTTTAAAGCCCTGGAAAAAAAGACAGAATAGCTTGATATTATGATTTTTTGCATTTCTGTAGCAAGTAAACACACAAGTAAACCTGAATTCTAGTAAAAAAAGATAACAGAAAAAAATGAAGAACAGGTTATTGTGTGGATTTATTAGTATTTCTAATTTCTGGATTTGTGCACTGCAATAATACTATAAGTTGGTCTCCTTAAGAAGAATATCAACCCTAGAGAAAACTGAGTGCAGGAATGATCACTCAGAAACACACATGTACACGCGCTCACATACAGGTTTTTCATGGGGACTGGCTGGAGCTGTGAAAACTAAACAAAGCTAATCGCATTACTATCCTCTAAATGAGATCCAGACGGGTCCTGAGAAGTCTCTCTCTCTCTCTCTCTTTCTGTCTTTCTGTCCCCTGGTTCTTTGCTCTCTCACTCCCATCTCCCCTCCCCCATATCTTCATTTTCCCCTTTTCTTCTTACTTTAGTTTTCTCTTCTTCCCCAAAACCCTCTGATCTCCATGACTCCTTTCCCTTTCTCCCTCTGTGTTTATAGCTCAGTTATATCTTTGATTCCAGACAGGCTGGGCTGTGTTCTTCATTATCTGTTCATACAGAGGGCACATCACTTAATCCACTATGAACTGTATAGACCAGACCCTCAGGGAAGAGAAGAACCCCAGAAGAACCAAAGACCACCAAGATGATGTTTAATAAACCAAACCAAACCATCTGATATTGCATAATTTTTCAATTGCAATATTAATTTGTTTTTTATACGAGAGTTGTTGTTATTAGTGTATGTATTTTCCAATTCATTTGAACCGTACAACAATCCAGTCGGCCACCAGTAGCCCATTTAAAAGTTAAGTTCAGAGGTAAAGGTAGGTTTAAGGTTACATGTGAGCTGTAGTTCAACTAATGAAGTTTAGGTTGTGTTCTAAACACAAAAAGCAAAACTAGAAAAAGTTCAAATGAAGCATAATAGAGGCTTTTTGGTCATTTACTGTCATAAACCCAACCTTAAACCTAAAGTACGGTTCCATGAAGAGCGTAGATGTTAAAAGGTTAAACCTTCACAAAGACAGTCTTTGAAAAGAGTAAACATGAACAGACATGTGGTTTTCTGGACGTTTCATTTCAACATTGTTTTCCCATACAATATATAAAACTGTACATCATGTATCATGTTTTTTTTGTCTGTAGACACTGCAGCTTTTCTATGTGATATTACATTATCATGTGTGAAATCCTAAATGTCACATGTGAAAGAGTTTAGTGTGTGTAGTTATTTTGTAAAGGAAGAAAAGTAATAAAGTATTTTAAAGACATGGAATAAAATACTCAGTTCCCTTTATGGCAGAGAAAATAAGAGCCTTCCTCACTGGCTTTGTCTGTTTTTCATATTTTTTGTCTTTTTTTTTTTTTTTTTTAAAGCACTTCAACACACAAACACACAAAGATGATTTTGATCAGCATGTAGCATCCACACATATGAAAATATAACAATTTTTCTTAATGCCAAGTTGGTTGGAAGTGAACGCGTGAATAAGCAGATAAACAAATCGCAGATGACACATGACAGCACACAGAGAAGAGAAGTAGACACGTACATGTACCAGTTTGCACACACCCACACACACACACACACACACACACACACACTCGCATGCTCACAGTGTGATGGTAAATGCATTAATAATTGATCCATCATTTTTGGTCTGCTGTTCAATGGGCTCTGCTTCATGTCCACATTTAAAAGTAGAAATCATTGTTCCCATTTCCACATTAAAATTCCACCTCCCAGAGACATGCTTTAATGTGGCCAGCTGGTGGCTTGGCTCATGTCTGAGTGTGCCCATCCGCACAAACGCAAATCCATACACAAACACACACTCGTGTCTCTGACTTCTCTCATCAACACTTGCACAGGCCTACACGCATGGATGGCTGTGCGCGCACATACGGACACAAATACACGTGGACACACAGTAATCCCATTGTCCCATGCTAGAATAAGTCTTAATGGTCACAGCAGGCTGCACATGCATGCGGGGCTTCTTCCAAACTGGTTCCAGGTTCCACCCCTGGAAATACTAAGGGAAACCCCATAGGCTTGGCTCAACCCTGTCATCCAGATTCCATCTCAAGGAACTCCTCTATGACAGTGTTTCCCAAAGATTTTTTCTGGGCGGCCACGTTTTAAAAGTGAAAAATCATCACGACCCAATTCTCATTAATGAAAATGGGAAGATTTTCATGTCATGTAATATCTTGTATGAATCATCTTCTGATATTATCTCAAAACAGGTAAATCTGCTATTTTAGGGATAGGTTGAAACATTTAATACACTTGACATCTGTGAAACATGCAGATTGCACATTAACCTTTCATATTAGACTCACTGTACAATTATGAGACAAATATTATCCATAAAAAACATGGTTATCATAAAATTTCCTGGGAGGCAACCCAAATAAAATCTCCTGTGACTCACATGTGGTGCAGACCCAACCTCTGGGAATAGACAAATAAAAAACTGCATGAGGAAGTGCTTCACTTCACTAAAACGATCCAAACCTTGTCTGATAAATAATTTGGATGCAGTTGAGCCGAGGTTGAGCCCTCTGCTTAGGAAAGACGAGCATCTCTAATGTTTAATTAATCACTTTTTATGCCTTATTGACCAGTGATAAATAATTTATCAGAATAGCAACTTTTGCGTAGTTAGTATCACTCACTGTGCCTTTATTTCAACATTGACCATTAATGCTTTAAAGTCCTGCACACAAAGTCAAACATCAGGAAACTTCAGGAATTATTTTAGTAGAAATAATGCTTTTAATAAATAACTAAATGCTTTAAGCAACTTTTATAACAATGTGGTATTTCAACATCTTCATGGCAGGGACAAGGCTACAATTTACACTGGGTCTAAACTGAGATGTCCAGTAAATAGCTGACGGTCTGCAGCAGTGACCCTTTGTGGCCTGTTAGACGTGGCACAGCAACAATGCTCCCTCTACCCCTCTCTGTCTGTCTCTGTCTCTCTCTCTCACTGACCAATGTTAACTGTTCACTGTCTAAAGCCGTAAAGTACAGGTCTTCTCCCATCTATTCTATAAAAGCCTTCAGACCCTTATAATTGAAATAAACAATATCTCCCAGTTAATTACTGGGGTAAGCTAATTAAAGAAAGGCCGTGGTCCTCAGCGGGGACTTTAAATACACCGCTGGGACACAAGAATGCAGGACACAATTCAAACAGGGAGAAAATAGCTAGGACTCTGTGTAATTTTGGTTGTGGACCGCAGGGGAAAAAATGTATAATTTAAGCCAGAAATTATTCATTTAACATAAACGCTTGTTTTAAAAAACAAAAAGTATTCATTTGAGAGAAGCAGGAGGGAAGTGTGTGTGTGTTTTCTGTTACACTGAATACACTGTGTGTGTACATTTGAGTGTGAGCGTGTGCAAATGCATCATTGTATGGGTTAAATAAAGTTTACATGAGTGTGCCCTGTGTGTATTTTTACAAACATGAGCGTGCGCACACACACACACACACGGGCACACTTTATGCGGACTGTGCTCGAGTTAATTCTCAGAGTTTTGTTTGTGTCGAGTTGCGATGTCCCGTTTAGTCTTGCCTTTGAAGCCCCTGCTGTGGTGTTTGTAGAGAGGAGTGCATTGATGTGGACAGGGGACCAATGTGGCTCGCTGTTTTCCATACACACTGATGAGACAGACAGAGAGAGAGAGAGAGAGAGAGAGAGAGAGAGAGAGAGACCTCCCCCAATACTTGGCAAAAACATTGAAGTTTGAAGTGCTACTAATGACATTCATCTGCAAACCATAGTCAACGCTCATCATATATGTTAGTGGGCTATTTTTGACCATTGCTACAATATTGTGCATTGAGCGTTGTTTATTTTTCAAACTCCATTTAACACAGCGTTAGTTACAGTTCTGAACTTTACAGCCCAAATGTCTTAAAAGATCTTCAGTTGAGTCAGCTGAAACGAAGGGGATAATAAACTCATGCTAGAAGTGCAAAAAAACTGAAATTGTCAAACAGCGTGGTATTTAGATATTGCCAAATCTACTGGGATTTGAGGGATTTTATGTGTGATTCCATATCCTATTGTGCAAAAGGCTGGACACTGTTCTGCTGTTATCAGTGTTGTTGATGTTTGTTTAAATCCCCCAATTTCTGAAATGGCTGTAGATATCAGAATTGGATGTAAGTCAAGACAACCCCTTGAAAGATAATTCTAGTTCATTGTGAGATTGACCTATTTGTTGTTGTTTCAGTAACCCAATCCCCAGAATAAAATAATGCCTTTCCACATTTCTACACACCACAGATATGTATAATCTCAACACAATTTGTAGTTGAAGGATGCTCAACAGTTTTGTTTTTCCTCAATAGACAAGAGGTGTTTGGGGTGGATGGTGAATGCAAAACCCACTGTGCCACCGGACACTGGAGTTCATATCCTGACCATAAGGTTTTAGTTTAAGGTCATGAAAGTACTTTGGTAAAGGTTAAGAAAAGGTCATGGTTTTGGTTAAATATTCTTAAATACACTGTTACTCACATTTATCTATTTAAATCGAGCCCTGAGACAGACCAGAGCAAAGCCGGAACATTAAAATCAACAACAACCCTATTGTGTTGAGAGACATGGTTATTATTTCAGCCTCGTCAGATTTGCCATAGCAGTGAAATCCTCATGCGTTGTTGTCAACATTATTATATATATATATATATATATATATAAATGTGTGACACTTCTGACTCTCAGACTGTACATATCTGTGGCGTGCACATGCAATACCAGCATTTTATTGATGGAACTGCTTTGTGCTTAACTGATGAGAACTGAGGAGATGGCAGCAGTGATGTCTGGTATTTAAGCAATATTCAGGAACAGATTTGATTTATGTGATAAATTTGCTACATGGCATTATGCCACAAAAATAATTATCTTTTAAACTCTGTAGGCTCCTAATGAGACAAAAATATTACATTATATTTTCATACATCCTTAAATGATAGCTGATCCAGGCTACAGATAGAATACCAGATTGGTGAAAACACTGAAGTGGAGGTCAAGAGTTCATCTCGCTGGAGGCTTGATAAGAGCCTCTTGGTGTTAAAGCAGTAAAGGGATTACCTACTTGTTTATGAGACATGTAGCACCCTTCTGTAAATAATCTTTTATATTTTGTCTGAATGCTGCATTAAGAGTAAAAACAAAAGAGGCCAAGTCCAGATTGACTGAATATTCTTAACCATTCATGTCTGTTCTTATCCAGGTATCAGTGGTGACGAGGCCAAACTCAGCCCATGATCCAGTACATCACTGATAACAGCTGATCCTAGAGCCAGCCCACATCAGCCGGTGGCTCAGCTGATCTTCATACCCAATTGGTGAATCTCATCTCAGGTGAAGGTATTAAACTGCTTATCTAGCCGATCTGCTGCATAAAGTCACTGCTTTGTCTGCAAGCCACTTCGCAGCAGACTTCCGCCTTTTCATGCTGTGTCTGACTTAATATTGTATCGTCACTGAACCATGGTCACTTCTGTAGCTCTCCATGAACAGATTTATCCCAACAAATATAATTTAGTGGAGATGAAAGGCTTTTTGACAAACATGGTCCTGATTGAAATAGTCTTAATTGGAATCAGTAGAGCAATATTATCTCTTTAACTCTCAAATGTACTAAACCAGTCATAATAATCACTCTCAAAAACATGACAAACTGTACTGGTTAGGTATAATATATTCATGTGTTTTTGTTTTTTTATTGTTTGTTTCTGAAATTTAAAATATATGCTTCTTTTTGTTGATTCAAGTATTTATGGACTGTGAAAAGTACTTTTTTTATGTTATTATTATGATAAAATGTTCAGAGGGTAAATAAGAAAGTAGTGATGAATCCAGTTAGACAAAGGTATACTAACAAAATGAGAAGAACTGATGGACATATGAACAGAAATAAGACATCTCTCTTCCTGCAGAAAGAACAATAATGACCTACACTTGCACACATACAGTATATTAAGAAAATGTCTATATATCAGTATATCTGCTGACATAATTTCAACAAGACTTAATGTGGATGACGCCTCATAAACATTCAGCTGAACAGATGGAGATCTCCCACTATTTTCAGTGTGTTTCAACACTCTGTCACTCACTTGTTACCGTTTTATATCAATGTAAAACTCCTTGCACAGATGGAATATTTTGCATACTTGAGAAAAAGACAGCAGTAAATGACACTGTCCTGTTGCAGATGACTACCATGTGTGCAACAATAAATTACAGACTATTTCTTGTGTTCCACTCATAAACATTCTCACAAATACAGTGTACACACACACACACACACACACACACACACAAACACACACACACATACACACTTACTGAATACCCAATGTATTTTTGTCTTGTGGAGACATTCTTGTCCAGCTCTTTGTTGTGTCTTTAATGAGTTTTACAGGCTCTGTCTGTGTCTTAGTTGTGTTTTTGAAACATTCTTGTGCTTATTGCCACTGTACCAGTACAGTGTCTGCTCTAAATAGACAACCTCACATCTAGTTTGTTTTCAGGCCACTGATTAGAGGGAGAGTCTCTTCACAGCGATCATTCCAGTCTTGACCGGTGAACTACATGACATGTAATTCTGTGTCAGTTATACCACAGTTTACACAGTGAGAGACACTTGGTGGTTGGAAAATCATGACTATTAATAATAGCCTTGATGAAATTCTCTTGAAAGGCAACATGCCATTTGGTTTATATTTTAATAAAAGTGCTGTCACAGGATTTGAAGAATACTAGCAGTCAGTAATTCTCTGCCCAAGGATTTTCCGTCAGTAAAGTCTGGCTCCACACAAACAAAGCTCTTTTGTTTGTTTGTTTGTTTGTGTTAGTTGGGCTTAAGGTAAATCCTGGTCAAGATTAAGTTAACAGTGCGCAGAAACACAACAAATGTGTTTACACTGAATGATTCCACATTGTGTAATATAACCATTGCCGCAAGTACAGGTAGTTGTGTGAAGCTGGACTGAGGAAGAAAAAAAAAAAGGTCGTGAGGTTTTCTGAGCGTGGAGTGGAGCCAGGTTTTTTTTGTTGTTGCTCTTATTATGGGGTAAGTAAAGCTTAAAATACAACAAAAATGTATGGAAACATCTCCTTTTGTGGTTAAAAACTTCTGTCATGCACAATTCTGTCTATAGTGACTCTCAAAAAATGATTTACTTTGACATTTTGGTTTGTTGTATGTTCAGATAATAACTGTACAAAAACCTGCAATGATATGTTAGGATTTCTGCTGTTAGGTGTATGTCTGTAAACAATAATAAAATATATAATTTGATGATGAAAAGTAGAAGGGTTTCATGGAATTATAAGTACATCACAATCTGTCTGATTTTTTAATTCAGGTTGAAATTGTGTTTATAGTTGAGATAATTGATATCACGTTTACTGATGTATATTCGTGTTATGTCATTTAAGGGAAATTAAATGTTTACATGTTGTTTTTTTGGGTTTAGTCATTTGATCTCTCAATCGAAAGTTTCCAACACTTTGTAATTGCACATTTCACTATTTGGTTAAACATCAGTGGTATCACACATTTACAGGAAAACACCAAATGTTAGTTCTGGTTATTTCATAAGAACTGTTACGATAGTACTGATGAGAAAGTTAATAGAAGTTGCTGTTGTTTCTTTGACTGACCGTGGGCTTGTGCCGCTGAGCTGTGGGAGTATCCGAGCGCTAACAGAGCCGTCTCCACCAGCTGAGAGAACAGGATATCTTTTCTGACCAGGACAAATTCTGCATGCTCGTCTCTGCCTTCACATCCGTCCGTCTGAATCCCTCCATCTGCCTGCTCCACCACACAGAAGACTGGAATCATCAGACCTACATAAGGAAGACAGAGGCAGAAAAAAAGAATGGCAACATAAAATAATGACTTTTATTGTCTTCATAGACAGCAAACACGTGGCTTGTATTTATCATTGCGGCTTGTGACCACTTTTTTGTTTTGTTGCAACACTTAACATTCTCAATTACAATACACTTATCAACTCTAACAGTGTTGTTCACGAGACACTTTATGAAAGGGTTTAACGGTTTATTAGATAAGCAGCTTTAACAAGTCTACAGATATGCAAAGACAGTATTCAAAAGACCTTAACTTTTTACAACTGTCTTTTTTTACTGGAGGATTAATAAGAATGGAAATGACAAATATACAGTATTGAAGAGGATTCAATGGTTGTTACACAGATTTATAATAAAACCAAACTTGTCAACAGAATGTCCTTAAATTCATGTTATGGTATATGTAACATATAAATCCATGCCAAGTTAAGAATCAAACCAGACAAACCAAACCAGCAGTTGTGATAAAGCTCACCCATCAGTCCCACAAACAAGCCAGGGCAAAAATAGCCTGGTTATCACGACATTTCCAATTCCATGCTGGCATTGGGTCTGGCCAATGAAGCTTAAACCAATCACACAGCGCTTTATTATGACGTATGTTAAGCGACGAAAACGGCTTGAAGGAGCCGGCGAGCAGCGGGGCTAACTGGTAGATAATACTTTTACCAAAGCCGGTCGGGAGCAAGGCCAAAACATCCCTCTTTCCAATAAATGCCTCCAGCGCTGCTCTTTGCTCTATTCAGATATTTTTCGGTTAAACTGTTTCAACACCGCATCTATGGCTACGCTAACGGCTAGCCGCTGCTCCATGTTTACACTGAATGAAGTGCTTCTGTTTACAATCCTGGGGTTCCGGTCGCTGTTCTACTGCGTCACTTACGTCAACACGCCTCTACCTAGAGCCGTTGGAGATACTGAACGTTGATTGGCTCCCGAAAAATAGGGTGGAGTTCCTGATTTTGCCGGAGATCCCAGACCGTTTGGCGGCCAAGAACTGGTGAGCGGGTGACGACACAAAATGGGCGGGCCCAGGCTAGGGCAAAAACAAACTTGCCATATTCTAATAGACGTTCAGCAGTACAAGTAGAAGTTGGTTAGGGGACAAATATCAATGGTTATCGATATCAGCAAACTGGGATTTGATGTCCTTTCCAATGTCAACATAATCAACATAAAACAGCAAAACAGGTGGGTATTATACATGTACACTGCACACAGGCAGGTTTTTTTTTTTTTTTTTTTTTTTTTTTGGCACAAAATTGGATTTCAACATTTGTTTTGTTTTTTTATAAGGGGTCATATTTTGCTGAACCCACTTTTATTAGTCTTCGGTTCATTTATTTGTGTATTTGGACCGTAATAGTTCATAAAGACTGAATTTGAACCCTCCAGATGCTGCAAAACTATTTATACTCATTCTGGGAAAAAATCAAGTGGACTTTTACAACCTGTTTCAATTCCTGCTTTGTTTGTTACATGTATAACTAGTTACATCACGACATTTGCATATATAAGGTCAAGACTTCTGACAAACGTTTCTCTGTATACAACATAATTGTTTGTCAGCAGCAGTGGTTGGAGTAAAAACTGAAAATATGTCCAAACTTTGATCCAATATTCAATTGTTGGTTGAATGAGACAAAGCAGTATGGTCAAAAAACTGGAGGGGGTGGGGTTTGAAGTGGCTCATTTGCATTTAAAGGGCCAGCACTCAAAATAACCTTTTTGGTGTCATTACTCAGAAATAGAGTTGAAGATGGACCTGTGGAGTTGAATTAATAAAGAATTCAGACCCAAACAGAGCATTTACAGTTTATGTAGACAACAGGGAAATGTTTTAAAATGAATAATTCCATTTTAAAATCAAAACCAGTAATTTTTATTATAATAATCTATTTAACCATTTTCTTATCTGTGGCTGTTACGATTTAGCTTTGGTATCATACTACAATGACAAATAAACTTAATCCAAACAATGATTAGTGGCTGTGTTTTATTTATTAAAGGATGTTTCATGAATTTGTGTGTTTGATTTGTGATTTATATTCATTTAAAGGTAATGTAAAGGCCTTAAATACTTTAAAACACCTCAGATACTGCTTTATATTTATTAACATATTTCTTATACAAAAGGACAATTAGCACAGTAAAAACAGAAAAACATTAATACATTATTAACATCTGCTAAATTGTGAAAATTGTATAATATATACAGTACATCTACATTACAATGACAGCATTTTAATCCAACAAATGTCTTTTTTGTGTTGGTGAAATGATTCAATTAGCTACACGGCCAGTTTATTTATGCTCGATAATACATTATACCAACAGTTATAATAATAAAATCACCCTCACCTTGTCTGATCCTGACCAAACCACACATAATATATTATTATTATTATTATTATTAGCTATTATTATTAAGTATGTTTTGATAAAATTATATCTCAGACGCCTTCTTTTTTCATAGAATACCTTATCAGATACAGCTTTTCAGTCTCTCTTATATCAGCATTCTCCTCCTCCCTGTCCTTCTGGCTTCCTTTTCTATTATCTTTACTTTCTCTCCAATATCAACCTTTTTCCTAAAAGGCTTTTGGTTTTGGGCCACCTGTCATCTGGCAATTAATTAAAGCTTTCAGAAGAAATGATGGACTGAGAGCATTAGGCAGCGTCCCAGCACTAATAATACAGAGCACAGCGATGTGTGTTACCACATGGATACCACACAATACCAAATACACACACACAGACATACACATATGCCTCCTTTTCCCAGCACACATCATGCTCCTCCATACAAACACATGAGGTGCATGCAGCATTAGCCTCCACCCCCACACCGCCCAACCCGTTGTTTTAATCAGTCAATTCCTATATTTCTATTTCCTCCTCATTAATCACTCTGCTCCCAGTCCTCCAGGCTCTCATGGAGTGAATTACACACTGGAGCACTGTGCCAATTCAAGTAAGTGAATTTCCCCCAACAGGGAAATATAACTGTCAACACAGAGCAGCTCCCTTCGACCAGCTCTCCTCTCTCTCTTCCTTTTCCTCTCCCATTCTCTCCCACCACCACCTCTCTCTCCGTTTCTGGCTCTATCTCTCTCTCTCCTCTTTCTGCACCTCGGTCTGTCTTCTCTTATATCCAGTGTCCTGTGATTTGCCCGCTGACTGTGTGATCTGGTTTGGATGATGCGATGTTGCCTCAAACCTCTAATCCCTCTAATATGTATGGGGGTGAGTGAACGAGGATATTAAAATAAGATATGTGTGTTGAGTATGTTTGTATGTGGAGTGTGTCTGGGAGTGTGTGTTGACAGTATTGTTTTTGGTGTGTGTTTCACGGTATACAAACTGTGAATATGTATGTATGCTTGGTGACAGCACGTAAATGTGTGTGTTTGTGTTAGCATATGGCTCTGTTGTGTGTGTGTGTGTGTGTATGTGTGCGTGTTTGTGTGTGTGTGGCCCTCTCCTCGTGGCAGCAGTGTGGTTTGGAGGAGACACGTTGAGTTTCCTGTCTTCAAAGACAACCCGTCATTATTACAGGCCAACCATCCATTCAGCACAGGAAACCCCTTCCTCTGAAGTCTTTATGTTCCTCCCTCAATCCTTCATCACTGCTCTTCCATTGAATTTTACATTTTTACATTCATTCATTTTCACCTATCAACATAATATATATATATATATTTTTATTACTGCTACATCAAAATGAAACCCTTTGTCCTTTAACTTTTCCTAAAGCATTTGCAGATCCATTTTTACTATCTGATACACTGTTCAAACCAAGTAAATTGTAATTTTTATCATTTCTTCAACACAGATCCCAGAGTTTCCAAAACTATTTCAACATACATGAGGGAATTAGGAGGAATATTTGTATTCTAATGTCATATATATAATAGCATATAAAAGTGAATGATAAAGATAAAATTACAATCATCCTAAAACATAGAGCAACACGAGCACCCAGGCACAGACAAAGGAGGTGCAAACACACACATGCACACATGCACACACATGGACACACATAAACAAGTACCAACTTTCACATTGAATGCAAAGATCGATAACCCCGGCTGAGTTGTATAAATCTTGTTTATATGGAGCAATCTCCTTTATTTGGTAAGCCTGTATTATACAGTTCCCTCCAGACTTATAGATTAACAGTGTAGAAACAGCTCTGTGGTTCTCCCAGCAGCAACAAAGTGCACTGAGCCAAACTCAAGTCATTGCCAGGATGTGGCTCTTTGCAGAGCCAAATGCTGTCTTTGGGTTTGACACACAGGAGCTTAAAACCCTCTGACACCTGAGTGAAATAGGTGAAATCTGGCTGATTTAGACTTTCTTCTCATGAGTAAACATCTCACATGATATTCTGGCTCTTTATATTTCTTCTAATCAACATGTGTCTTACCTCCCAGGGGTCTCTGTGGGGCTCCGTTGTGGCGTATACGGGGTCCTGTGGGGCTGCCATTGAGCTCTAAGCGACCCTTCTTTCCCGGTGGTGGGAGGCAGCCGAGATCTGGGCTGCTTCCCGGCCGCTCGGGACTATCCTGCGTGATGGGACTCTCTCCTCCTCGGTCCATCCTCCTCCAGACCCCCAGAGGAGCTCCAGGCAGAGTGAAAGAGTCTGGAGGAATCAGGGGCAAACAAAGAGGAGACAGGGATACAAGTTGTCACTGTCTGGATATTTTACATTAGGAATTTAACCATTAAGATTGATGATTCTGCTCCTATTGATTACAAATCCTGTGAAACCCCCAAACCAACCACCAACAACAGATTAATCCTACTTGGTATGGCCTGTGTAGCCAGAGCCTGATATATCTTATCCCTTTGTGCCACAGACCTCCACTGTTGTCCATAAAATATGAAAAACACATCAGTCAACCACAGTGTTGCACTGTATGTCATGTTCTTTCATAAGATGAACACACACCCACTGTAGTTAATTTAGTGTCAATCACAAATACTTCATTATCTGAGGCTGAAATAGTCTCAGAGAAATGCTGTATTCACTACCGTTTGGGCAAATTCTATAAGGTGCTTCTATCCAGGAAACTGTTTATTTTATTATTTTTTTAAGCTTCAGTATGTAAGACTCACGTTTGCTTATGTGTTTATGTGAGGTTTGTGGTGGAAGCAGCTTATTTGTTGATGTTAGCTAACTGTTGCTAAGCTAATGATGTCCATATATGTCTAAAATCTATGATAGTGACCTGTACACTGATTTTTGTACAGCAAACTGACATTTTTCCAGCAGTAATTGTAACAATTTTCCTGCATTTCATTTCAATGCCTCTCTTCTCCTCTTGTGGCAACAATAGGCCTATGCAACAAAAGCTAACGTAACCTTAGAAATATTGTCAGCTAATATCAATAAACAGCTTCACCACCAATTTAATGTAAGAATGCATGAAACTTACATATTGAACCTTTAAATATAGAATATAATAATAATAATAATAATATATAAATAGATTTATCCGAAGTGAAAATGATCTAATAGATAGAAAAGTTTTGATACAGTGTAATATTCATATAGCTTTATTTCCTGCAAATAGTCTAAATAATAGAACAAGAGCAAACATTTTATTTAAGTAGTAAAATTTGCCACTGGAACGCAGAAAAGCATAATGTATCTGACAGAAGCTTTGTGGTGAGTGTAACAGTGTTGTGTGTGTGTATGTGATGTTTTTGTATACATATACATCATATCATGCATGGGAACAATCCCCCAAACGTATCCACACACATACATCAGAGTGTGAGCCTCGTGGGTTTATGTCCCTTGATAAGAGCCTCAGCCAAATGTCTAATATAGGGTAATGCCATTAGAAACGCTGCCAGAACAGAGAAGGGACACGCGCCAAAGTATCAAAGAGCAGCCAGCTTGCTCAGGCCAAATGGACAGCTTTTATTTACATACAAGCCCCTGGATGATATCTGCCAACATGTGTGACCCTCAATGGAGAGAGAGAGAGAAAGAAAGAGAGAGAGAGAAGAAACAATCAATGGAAAAATGGTGAGAGAAGAGAGCAAGCATGGGAGGATTTTATATTAGAGAATGGAAATCAAGTTAGGGACCAGATTTGCGAGTGGAATAACACAGAGGGTCTCTGCGCTAAGTGACATTGGCCAGCAATGCAGCAGAACAAATGAGGGAGAATCCATGGTTATTGTCTGAGTGTGGCATACTCCACAGTGCTTGATTAGAAACTGCACTCCACTCACTTTTAATATTTCTCCAGCATTTACTGCTCCAGCTGTCGTAACTAAACAAAAAGACAATGTTCTCCTAAAGTGGCGTGTCTTTGTCCTCCTCCTGCTCCTCCTCCTCTCGCCTTCTTTCTCGCCTCTTCTCTACCTTCTATGTCGACTCACATTCTTACACAACTGCACAGCTGAAAAACACCATCCACCACAAACAACGAAAAACAAACTCTCAATCTGAAAAGTATTAAGAGCTTGGGCAAAATTTCAAAATGAATAATAAATTAAAAACATTAGCTTTGGCGTGATTAAAAAATGTGGGAGGCAAAGAGGCCAAAAATGCAAGTGGCAGAGTTTAATAAAAGTGGCTTTAAAAAAGAAAACAAGTTCAAAGAGCTACACTGGTAGCTATAATTCACAATGTGGGGCTGGCTGAGAAAAAGGGAGGCTTTGCAAATAAATCTAACCACTAACAATGTTATAGCTACAGTAAAGAACAACTGAATATAACATGACATAAAAGGAAATTCACTAGCTGCAGCTGACAACAGTGACTATATTGCAGCCTGCTCCTCATGTGATGATACATGGAAGTCTACATCTAAAAGTGACTACAGTTCGAACAAAAACTAAGGCCAAATCAGAGGTGATTTAAAATGAAACTTTCACCTCTCATTTGAAAATAATCCCATGTGGAATCTATCTGTCTGTCTGACACGTCCTAACCTGCCGTAGCTTCCCCGCTACTGGCGATCCCTATCAGGACCTGGCTGTGCCGACATCTCACCATCTAACCTGGGGCACACAAGTGCATTCATACACACTTTCCCAGCATCATCTAATCTTCTCAACACATCCTGCTTCAATTACATGTCATTTGGTATTTGATGCAAGAGATTGTGCCATGCATTTTTTTTTTTTTTTTTTTACAACCCTTGTTCATTTGGTTTCATCCGAAAGATAAGATGTCCCACATCAAGAACAACAAATGCTACCAGGTCAAGTAGTATCAGATAAAGCAGAATTTTCCATTTATTCATGTGCTCATTTTCTGAATGTGTATCTGTATTATATGAAGTTGTAATTCAGTTTGTCCTAAAAGAAAACTGATGGATCTGCAATTGATATTAAGATTGTTTGAATTTCTTAAAATCTGGTTATAGCAGTAAAGCATTGTACCGCAGAAATATGTACAACATATTGAGTATCTTACTAAATATTAATATAAAAGCCAAAAGCTTGATTTACAACAGATACACTGTGTATGAGTAATTGATGCATAAATGAATTTATCCCTTTATTGATCACTATGCACTAGTTTACTATAATTCTCCCTGCTTTCCTTTTTGTTCTAACATTTATTCTGTTTCATTGTTTCTTCTGTAACAACACCTTCAAACGGTACTAAATGTGAAAATGTGAATAAAGACTGGGTGTTGGTCTGTGTGTCTGAATGTCTCAACAGCATATGGAACATCCACAGTCACAGACTGATAAATGCTAATCTATTTTATGTAATTATTATGGGTATGTTGAGCAACAACCTTTTGTTCCAAAGAAGGTCTTTAAGAAAATGTGAGTCCAGTTTGATAACTGTATGACAGAAATCTCCTGTTAATATAGCTGCCACTAAAGTAATGGATGTAGCAATATTCATATCTCTGCCAAGATTGTTGTCAAATATCCTAAATCCACCTGAACTGCACTGTTTGATAAGGTGTGTGATAGTTAAAGAAGTTAATAAAGAAGCGATAAGAGGAGATGTTGCGTATCTGCTATGGAGACAAGCACCAAATGTGAAGTGTTTTTGATAAGGAAAAGTTCACGACACATTTCCCAGTTTATTGCTTCTCCAGGCAGTGCTGGTGATTCTTGCAGGAAACTTACAAATCATTACTGGAGATTTCATTTTAAGTCTTGTTAATTGTTAAGGTGACAATAAGACAACACATTCTTTGGTGTATTATCTTTTCTAATAAAAAATATATCAACATTAACTAAAGTTTTGAAAATGTCTGCCGTGACTGTGATATGCAAACAGAAAACTCTGCTTTGTTTGTCCCACATTATGTTTGATACTGGGACAATTTTTTGGTTGTTTTGCTGATAAGCCACTATCAAATTCCACATTATTACATGTTCTAGACATAACAAATACATACTGAGGGCCAAAGACAAGATTGCAGAGGAAAAATGTAGACACACCCAAAGAAATAAAAGAGTAGGATACAACAACAAACACACCTATAAACAATATGTCCAGCTCAAAAGACATAAACACACACAAACAGAGGCTAACATGTAATTCAAAGCCAGTCTAAACTCTACAAATCAGACGGCTGACAAACACTGATTGGTAGTCCCATCCATTTGAAAGACATATGGTATAATGACTGGTGTAAAGAAGTGTAAAGTGGGAGCTGCAGCAGAAGAAAATTGCAACAGCCAATTAAAGCTGCTCAGCATGCTTTAATTCTTTTCCTTCACCTTTTTATTTTACTTTTTCCTTCATCTCTCTGATCAGGGCTTTTACATTGCATCGATTAAGGTCTTAAAAGCACTTAAGGTTCCACTTGGATATTTAAATACTTTAAATGACACAACACATGCAGAGTAAAAATGATCTCCAGTGGATGTAACAATCTGTTTTTAAGATGCAACGAAGAAGAAATGTTGCCTCCCGCCTCCCAATTCCATGCCACCTCACACTCCCACACACACTACTTCATTGTAATCCCACAGTGATAAATTGTAGTCATACAGGAAAGAGAGAGTAGTAAACACTGTAGCTCTGAAAGTCACACACACATACACTTTCGCTCTGAGATTTCAGACAGATAGAAGACTAACAGTGAAAATTATGGGTGAAAAGTTAAAGAACATGCAGCTAAACATCAGGATAAGATGAGACCCATGAGAGCGACGTGTTAGCAAGAAAAGGAACTAACCTCTGACTGCAGGATAAAACCGAGTGACGCCGGAGAAGTCAAGTCAAACGTATACTACTGCCTCGGTGCTTTTGCTTTCTAACTGCCATTCCAGTATCTCTTTTACTGTTAAGATATGTGTGTGTGTTAATGAAAGGTTATGCCTTTAACATGCAAACCAGACAGAGAGAAAATGACCTATGAGGGCATTATTAGCACTGATAGCAAGGAAGAGTGGGAGAGGCCTCACCTATAGGAAAATATCCAGAGATACGGCTGTCCTTCCCCTTCTAGATCCACTTTTATAGCAGGGCTATCAAGCTATTGGTTAATGCTTGGCTCTGCAGCACAGATAAAAGTAGGCAGAAGGAGGGGGGGGGGGGGTATTAAAAGCCTTGCTGTCAAATACATGCACAAACTCAATGTATGCACAGGGAAAGACCGATTTGTGCTTATATGAGGCTAAAATGCCTTTCTGAAACCCAACCATATGCACACATAAACCACCATCACAAATTAAGAGTGCGAAATCAAGAGGAAGTACAAAAGTATGATTGGCAAAATTTGTTTTTTAAAGTCTGAAAACAAAATGGGGAACAACATGAAACTTTTTATGTGGCTGTTTATGAGAAATGATTGCTGTTAGGGAAGGTTACATTATTGTGGAATTTGCCGTTTATGGCCATCAGATGTGTTACTGAGAGAACATTGTGATGTGGGAAGAGTTGGTGTAAGGGGAAGAGAGACCTTTATAGCAAACACACACACTTTTCTGCTGCTCTGGAGAGGGTCCACAGGCTAAAACACACTCTCACATTGAAGAAAATAACTGGGGTGAGGGGGCGAGACGGAGGCCTTCTGGCAAACATATTTGGATTTCTCGTAAACATCTTATTTGATAATACTGGATAAAAAGTTAACAGTGAGCATTTATGGCCTCGCCCTTCCAGCTAGGGTATGCTCACACGTGCTCATCCATAGTCACACACACAGTTGCACACAGACAGACACTAAGCCACACAAACCACAGCCAACACGCTACACAGACTCTCTGCTTTAACACTTCCAGGGACCACACACTGACTCAGATACAGTCATACACAGAGGGGACAAATAAGACCACGAGGAAGGAACATGCATAGATGGGTGGGGGGTCGACAAAATGATAGCGACATGTTGCAATATGTAGTAGCGCACTGTGCATTGTTGATTCAAAATGAATTACCTCATATGCTAGTTAAATAGTTGTGATATTTTGGTCACCAGTGCGTGCTGTTTGGGAAAGTTCTTGCACAATGCAACTTGTCAGACATTTAAAGTTAATGTTATTGAAGAAAAATGGCAACAAAGTAAAACTTCACAGTAACTTCACTCAAAAAGGTCCAGACACACTTGCACATACGTGCATATACTGATGCCAAACCCATCCACCACAGCTCACACCAACCTCACCAGAATGGGAATAACTGTGGGAAAGACAGAAGAAGCAGGAAAAACAGTGAGGACAGGTCTCAGCATCCATTCAAGGGAGTTTTCTCAGTTATGTGGAACATAAGTATGTCATCAACAATCTTCACAAGCCACAGGGTGTCCGATGAAATTATGCACAAAGCTGAAAAGGTGACATAGTGATGTGTGTGAGGCGGAGTGAGGACAGCAGCAGTGACGCCTGAAGCCAAAGAAGCATCATTAGTGAGGCTCTTCTCTGCCCACAGGGCCCTCTCTACTATCTAATCTGGAGTTTAATAGCATGGACACACCCATAATATGTGTGATCAGATAACTGAGTTCATGCACAACAGCAAAAGGAGAAAGAAAAGTTATTAAAATAGAGTGGACACATTAGATTGTCTCTTCAATTAATTGTGATTGAAAAACAATCTGTTCACTCTGTGATGATGCAAAGTACAAAATAATTACTTTTAATAAGAAATAATAAATTAGAACAAATAAATATAAAATAAAACCTACTAAATAATATCTATGTGAAATTAAAACGGGCATATATAATGTGCACCACATTGCAGACCATAAATAATTTGCGCATCACCATCAGTGCTTCGAATCTTCTCTTTTCTACGTTTTGTGGCAGACAGAAGAAAAAAAATCACACACAACTTAAGACAGCTCAGATGAATCCAAAATAAATATGAATTCCCACTATTTTTAACGGCAAACTCTTGACACACCAATCCCTTTCACGTACCGATAAGTCTGCTTCTAAACATCTGAGGAAAGTTTAAACAGACAGGCCAGAAACCTGGGGCGGTTGCTGAAAGTCTCCCATCATACCAACTGAAACGAATTCATTTTCCCTCGCGGCTACCTCCAAAAAAAATCCACTTTTTTTTTGTCAAAATGTAGAGGTCATGGACTGAGAAAGAAAAAAAAAAAAAGCTTGAATTTGACGTCGGTGTTAGATGATACTGCGCCATGGTGCTGTCAGTGTCTGTAAAAATTCAGTTAATGTAGCCTAATTAATTCTATTTTTAATTATAATATTTTTTTTTAATTACTAATTTGACATGACTAGTTCGCTTTCCTCTTGGATTGAAATTCTGCATTCTCGATTATGCAAATTCTCCATCTTTACCTCACCTGCTCAGGTGTGAAAACCCATGAGAAGTGACATTTCTTTAAAGGAAGTTGGCAATTCACACGTGTTAAATTTTTATGACAAAGCACCGTAAAAAAGGCTGTGTGAATTCCTGGTGGTTTGTTAAAGAGGAGGAAACTGAGTCAGCCTGCTGTTTTAAAAGGTCAGAAAGGACGCAAATCTCCAGTTTGAGGTTGATGCTGCTGTCAGTGTCCCTGTGCGTATTTTTATTTATTTATTTATTTTAATGCAAAACGCAAAGTACTGCCTGTCTGAGTTTTCTGACGCTTACGTTTGTTTGACGCGTAAAAAGGCTTTAAAATGTTTACCAAAACAGGATTAATTGGACATTTGCTTGAGGATGTAGTTTTCATTTCTTGGCATTCTTTGCTTTTATTTTTAGTGGAGGACAAACAATTGCTCTTGACATGACGGTCTGCAGAAGGCCTGTTTCTCATTTGTTGCCAAACGCATTTGGCTTCGGTTTCTTTTGATTACACAGAGCAGACCAGAGGCCTTTGTGTCCCAGACTTCTCCACAGTGATCCCTGATCAGACCTGAGCTTTGTTATGTCCGCATATTTCATATTTACTGTTAAAAATGAACTTAATTCCCATTCATTTGTGAGTTAAACGTATTGGTCTCAGCCCGTGGTGCGTTTACTGTCCCGTGTGTCACAGATTAAAAGGCCGAAAACACTTGGACGCAATTCTATACCTCTGCGTTCATTTTATATGATTTATTCTGCACAAGACCTTTAAAGTGAAAATACAATTCACATCTATGTAAAGACTTACTATAATTTTAAGTGTGTGTGTGTGTGCGTGTGTGTGTGTGTGTGTGTGTGTGTGTGTGTGTGTGTGTATGTGTGTTAATCTGTAACAACAGTAATCATCTGTGGGAGAAAAAGTTAAAAAGTTACAAAGATGACAGAAATGCTGTGACTCATTTTAGGACGATTTGTGGAAATATGATTGTTGTGTTGTTTTTAAAGTCAGAGGTGTTTCAACGCACACACACACACACACACACACACACACACACACACACACACACACACACACACACACACACACACACACACACACATACACACACACACACACGGACACACACACACACACACACACACACACAAACACATCCACCAGCACAAACACACACTCACTCATATATTTGCGTGCAGTGAATTCGATAATGTGTTGAAATACTGACATTTAATCTCAGGTTGCAACTTTTTTTGCCAAGCTTTCTTGGGGAAAAAAAAATCAAAACTAAACTTTAAATAGCCTACTGAAGTTGTAATACTGTTTTTATTTTACCATGGTTTTAATGAGAAATTATTAAATATATATAATGTTTAAATCACTGAGATAAACAAGTTATTATTTGCAACAAAAAAAAAAAAAAGCAACCAACAGTAAAATAATATAATAAAATTCACTACAAGGAACACTAACTTAATTATTTAAGGAAAATATAGATTAATGTACCTTCTTTCATAAAAATGTTAACAAATAATTAACATTAGGCCTATAGATATTAATTTAGAGATGATCATTTTTATAACTTTTAATTGATGACTAATAAGGTGTAAACAATAATAATAATAACAACAACAATAATAATGGTAATAAAAATAATTATAATATACAGGCAATTTAATTAAATTACAATGACTTTTGCTCCAAGTTAGAGTTGACTTTAGTTGAATACTGTCAGTGTCAGTCATCAATTTATCATTTTTATTATCTCTCCTCTATATTCACTTAATGCTGATTTATAGGCTCTTTTCATCGTCCCTGGTGGGCAGATGTGCAGGCTCCGTGCAGTCACAGCTCCTGTGTCTGTAACTACTCACTGTTTACGGCGTGTCTGTAGCGCTGCTGGCCGCTGAGGAGGCTCTGTCCATTGATCAGGAGTATTGAATCCAGGGCTGGGCTTCGGTTCGACTCCTGGACACACACTGTTCACGCTGGTACTGAACCTGAACTCGAACCGGACCGAAGATCCACCGAGAAAAAAGTTAGTAGCACTTGTGAAGGGAGGGGGGGGGACCCAGGCAGCGCGCAAAGCAGCGGACTGAGTGGAGTGGAGTGGTGGACGGACACCAGAGGTGGACGTACGATGCGCGTGTGTGGGGAAGTAGTAGGAGAGAGTGGGAGAGAGTAAAAGAGAGAGAGAGTGGGTGAGAGGGAGGGAGGATGCG
Organism: Maxillicosta whitleyi; assembly: GCA_029822895.1. NCBI lineage: Eukaryota > Metazoa > Chordata > Actinopteri > Perciformes > Neosebastidae > Maxillicosta > Maxillicosta whitleyi. The sequence goes on from JAPSES010000219.1 coordinate 22,194,118, forward strand.
AGAGAGACTGTCCAGTCAGTAGTGGTTTGTCCAACAGCCGGCGGGACCCTTCTGTCGCTCTAGCCTAACCGGAGCGTGCGCACAAACTTGACTTTTTTACTCACAATTTTGACTTTTTGTGCCTTTCCTTTCACCTTTTGCTCGCCCGTTCGCTCAAAGTCTGTCCTCCCCTAAACATATGGCTTCATCCTTGGAAGAATGAAAAGCGCAAAAATAACCCGGCATGGTCGGAAAGAAGCTCGGCGCGAAATAAAACCAACAACACAGGAGACAACGAAGCCCAAACCTGATGCGAAAAGCGGACGCCGGTGCCTGGGTTTCAGTATTAGCTGGATTGATCGGCGCAAATGACCGGTTTTTAATCAGACTGTGTCACTTTCAATCTTTCCTGTGCCAACGGGCGCACTGACTGATAGAGGGAGGAGAGAAGGGAGGAGAGACAAAGAGAGGAGGAAGGGAGGGAGTAGGGAGGCGTTAGAAAACTAATATGACACATGAAAGCATTTGGGGGCCGGATCTCTTATGCGAACATACAAAATTATATAAAAATGCCTATTACCAACTTTTTTAGGTGAAAATTAATTGACAACATCTCCTGTAGGTGCAGCCACATAGAAAAATGTCCTCCTTAAACATTTTACAATATAATTTCCGATGCTTTCTTAACGTTATAAGTTATGCGTAAAGACTGAAATCGTGCGTAACTTTCTGAGACCTTGACATTAGGAAGCAGAATGCTGTTTTGTTACTTTCCCATGATTAGAACATTTCTGCCTCACACAGCACTACCTTATCTGGCTGCTATCAGCACCGTAGCTCCCCTCTAATAGTTTCACACATGTTTGTATCATCCCGGAGATAATCCGTCCAAGTTGAAGTCCATGCACTGATACATGTTAATGAGTAGCCTAATAATAAGTCAAAGATGAGCTCTTTTTTTCTCACTCCCTCGCCTCGTTGGGTCACTCCAACAGCAGTGCACAGCTTCGTGGGGTCCCAGTTAATAATAAACCTGTGACTTGATAGACAGATGTCACTGCATTGTGTCTCACAGATAAGGAAGCCAGCAAGGGTCAAATGACTGTAAAACTGGATGACAATAACACTGAGTCTAAAAAGAAATGTCGAAGTTTAATATTCTGGAGTCATCCAATAAGGTCAGACGTTATTTATTTTAAGCTGTTTTTAGAGATGTGTGACTATATGTATTTTCAAGTCATTATATTTTTGATCGTGCTGATTTAATTGATTATTGCTTATTTCTATAAAATGCATCTCAATATAATAGCTTGAATGTATTAACACGTATAAATATGTGACTTTGTTAAATATTAAAAGGATCGCTCATTTCCATTTCCCCTTTTCACTTCTTTTTCATTATGGTTTGATGGTGGTTCAGATGTGTATTTAAGATGGCCGGATGGTAAAACTACATGAGCCTTTTATGCACATTTTACGAGAGCATGCGCAACACAAATGAAGCCACAGGTTTGAAACATCTGCAACACTGTGACTGTGCGTAAAAACGCATCCAAGCACATTGGCTACACTGTTTTCATGGAGCGTCTTGTTGGTATGACAGGAACCGCGGCGGGTACCACTGAGAAGAGGGGACGGATTACTCTCTCTCCTGGCCTCTGGATGCTCAAAACCCGGATGGGGGAATTTGCAGGGTCCAGTAAGAGAGCAGTTCATCGTGTGTGCGCCGCCAGCCGTGCGCGTAGCTTTTCAGGAAAGACACTCGAGCAGTGAATGTAACTCGTGGCTGCGCAGGCCTATGTTTTCCCTCTATTTATTTTTATTTTATTTTATTTTTTTAGAATTGAATCCTCTCTATTAATATCAGGTAGAATTGGACATACTCTGGAGACGCGCGTGGCTGAAAATAGGCCGCAAAACAAACTTTTCTAGGTATTTACGCACATAGTTTCTCACCACAGAGGATCGTTTCTTCTTAATTAAAACCCGAGCTGCTTTGGAAAGACGCATGTAAAAAGTGGCTCTGGAGCTACTTTACAATTGAAAGCATTTGTTTTGTGCACTAAACCATGAACAGTGAACAAACACCTTTAATAAAGCAGCACATCTACCACTCACCCTTTTAATGTCGAGATTAAACACCTGGCAGTTCTGATCCAACCGCCAAGTGACAACTGACACAACAGCAGATCATTTCCGCTGCTCCACTGCTAATATTATTAAATAATGATTAAAAACTATGATTACTGTAAATCTGATGACAACAGGGCCAGGTTAATATAGAAATGAATACAGGCCTAATAGCAAGGATATAATAAAATATGTATAAGGCACGTGAAACAGCGAGGAATTTTCTAAAATAATTGAATTATTAAATTAACGGATTGGAATTAGATTTTAAAGACTGACAGTAGGTTTAGTGGGAATTACCAGACACTGTCGAACCTTACTTATCCTCAAAGAGTAAATAAAATAAGCGTTATGTCTTTAAATGAGCAACAAAAGCCAACGTGACTGTTTTTTTTATAAGGTCATTGGCCATTAACAATGACCTGTTTTCCAGAAAGAAAGAAAAGACACCTTTAATCTATTCACAGTGCTTTCAAGCCATTTGCACATTTTATCCCATAAAATGAAGATACCTTGGTATAAAGTTTTATACTTCAGTCACCGGTTCGGTCTACTTTTACAACTGCTGTCGTTAAGAGGTCGTATAAATTCACGACGTTGGAAGGATTTTCATAGTTAATTTTTAATTTATTTCTGCTAAATCTAATGTATTCAACAAACATTTTTTTGTGCTAAATATTTAATCATTGCATTGCTGTAATGGTGAAAATCATGCGTTGCACAAGTTTAAGCCTCATGTAGCTAGTCGATTTAATTTCTGGTT
>JAPSES010000219.1:22202284-22212772 GCA_029822895.1 Maxillicosta whitleyi
GGGGGGGGGGGGGATTAAGTGCATTTTAATAACTGGTGTTTTTCAGCTTGTTCTTTCTAATCATCATAAAATAAAATATATATATCACTCATGTTAAAATATAACAGTGACGCGAGACGTAAACGTGTCATGAAAATGATTGTTCTGTATTTATTCAGAGAAATGTTCTGTTAACCTCATTATGCAAAGACACCGGGCTGCAGTAAGCTTTGTAAATAATTGAAGCCCGGTAGGGAACCCTTTTCCTGCAGAGCCTCTCCGCTGCATCACTTACCAACTCCTTCCCTCTATCTATTTTCCATTTCTTGGGGAACTGGGAATCTAGGAAGGAGTCCAAACAAGCGTAAAATGCTCCACAATGCCATGAAGTCAGATGAAATATTGATCCCTGAAATAACCCCGATGGAAAACAAATTCAGATGACTCTTATGAAATATTGATGTAAGTTTTGCATCCCCAAAGCTTGTGTAAAACATGATAGTGGCTGGAGAGTAATGTAGGCGTTCATGATGATTGAAGACAAACGTTCGGGTAAGTCGTGCGTCAGTATTTTGTTTGTGCATGTAAGTGGAACGTCTTACCTGGAGGGCTTGGTGTTGCACTCGATCACCTACTGTAATCCACCTCCCCCCATCCCACTCCCACTACTCCACCCACTCACTCACTCACTCACCCAACTCCCCTCCCTTTTCAAAAAAAAAAAAAAAAAAGAATAACATGCTTTTATTTATTTCACATCCAAGGACCAGACCAATTTATAGAAACCGATCCTGTGATTTTAAGCAGAGCAGACCTCCGGCACAAAACTCATTTAAAATTCAAGAAGTCAGCAGAATCATTTAGAGAAGTATGCATCTGGCTTGGATCAAGCACAATGAAACATTAATAAATAACTATAGTTGGTTTTAACTCTGAATTTACACTGTTCGATGCGTAAAGACGCACGGATGCATTACATAAACATTAATATACATTATGAATTGGACAGTTTCTCTTATCTTGGTGGAAGATATTCAAGCTAGAATTTTAAAGCCAAACAATGTGAGGAAAAAACTTTCTATTTTGCGTCTATTTTATACAGCTTTTTTTTGTGTGTCATTCTATTTGTCACCGAAAAGCAACCGATTTTCCAGACGTCTGTGTCACCTAATGCTGAGAAAAGCAGAGGCATCATTTGTGCAAACAGCGCGGCTGTGTGGTGAAGAGGTGGAGACAGAAACAACCGAGACAACAGGAGAGAAAAGGCCAGACAAGTAAAAACGCCGATCAAACGCAGGATGAAATGACATTTATACACTTGTCTGTCATCACCTGCATTTTAGGATGACCTTTAACTTCGTTGTATTGCTTCTAAACGCAGGTGAAACCTTAAACAACGAAAGGATGCAAATTATTTTGATTTTAAAAAAGTCATCTGTTAACTCCCACTGCTTTAAAAAGGAACCAATGAAATGCAAGAATTGTCCATTGATGTCAAGAGACAAATAAGGATTCACATTGAAAATGGCCGATGCGTGGTTCTTCATATGAAACAGAAGATGAAGATGAATTCAGTAAATACGCATTAAATCTGCAGTTTAAGAGGAATGTATTTAAAAAGAACATGCTTCACAGGGTCATTTTTGATACGTTTTGATATTTTTGTAAGCAGAAAAATAGCATTCGTTATATTATGTATAGGTTGATATAGGAGTGAAAGAAATGTTTGCCCACAAGAAGAATAAAATAACAAAAAGTGCTTGAGTGTGTCATATTTCAGATATTAATTTCAGCATTTTCAATAAAATCCTAATAAATACATGAGTTAATAAATGATGCCATGAATTAAAATAAATGTAGTCTTGGCCATAAATCTAAATCATACGATTTGAACCTTCTCCCGGAGGTTCTGGTGGGATAACCTTTCACATATTGTCATTTCATCCCACAGAGGATATGATTTATTCATATGGATCAGACTGCGGCAGTTTGATCTGTCTCCGCGGTGGGAGACGAGAAATCCCCTCACATGATGGGTGAGACAAATCGTGACGCGAAAAGGCCTCAAGGCCAAGATATGAAGTAAATGGATTCAAAAGAGCATTGAACTCATCAAGTGTGTACAGTTATCATATCCAAATGTGGAAATTACAAAAGAAAAATAGAACCTGGTGATATTTAATTCAACAGCTTTTATAGAAATACAATAAAAATAAACGACGAAATAAATTAAATCGAATTATATTATTATTATTATTATTATTATTATTATTATTATTATTATTATTATTATTATTATTATTATTATTATTATGCTGTTATTTCCGCCTCGTCATCCAAGACAAGCGTTTTTTAATTTGTGCGTTTTCCAGTTTTCTGCTAAATTAAACTGTCATGGTTAAAATCACCTCTAATTGAAAACGAAAGTAACTAACGCGTAACGAACAACAGGCGTACGACACTAAACAGACAATTAAACAAAAAATCCGACTAAAATAAATACATATTTACAGAACACCTACTTCAGATTTTTGTTTTGCATTTTCTTGATTGGAGCGAATCAACATGAATTAAGGTATATAAGTGAGTTTATGCTTTGAAGTGATTCCATAGTGGGTTTTTATTTGTAAAATTCAAATGTTTAAATGTTCTTTGTGCCTTTCTTTCACTGCACTTTGTGACATTCGCGTGCATCTTATTCTGCCTTCAGCATTAATATTCTCCTGGTTGAGTCAATGAGATCAAGAGTATAGGTGCACTGATGGGCCAAAGCGGCTCAAATGGCTTGTTTTTAAAGGATGTATCTCGTTTCCGTCAAGGATTAATTTGTCTTTTTAGCGCAGTTTCAACCCTTTTCCAAATTGCTTCCATACAGAGGTCACGACTCAGAAGTCCATTAATGCTCCTTCACACCATTTTTCAATGGAGCGCTCTTTTTGTGCACAGAAAATGAGCATTTATTACCCCAAATCATTACATTTTATTGATTTATAACGAAGCATTAATAATAATAATAATAATAGGCTAATAATAATAATAATAATAACAATACATCATGGTTATTAATTTGGAAAATATCTCACAATACAATGTGCTTTAATTGGTATGTATTATCATTATTTATTTATATGTACATGATAAAATGAAATAAAAATTGTGTCCTGGATAATATTAAAATTAATATTGTTTGCAGTTGAGACATATTAGTGCATTAGTTGTTGATAAATTACGTTGAAAACACAAAACATTCCTTGTGATTTTTTTCCCCATCCGTTGCTGTTTAACAATTACTGAAACAGAACCTAAAATGAAAACATTTCAAGCTGATTTATGAAACTTTTTTTTTTTCCAGTTACATAAAGGGACAGGAAGTCATGTCAAAAGCAACACTTGCTTACACCAGGTTGATCCGTCTGAAACAAACTGCAGAAGTTTTATTTTATGAACAAATTGCATCTATCAGAGACAGCAGCGATAATGTCCTCATGCCTGTGTCAGCTTCTCAGTGTCAGGGCTCTTTGAGCTATGATATGCAGCACAGGGGATTGTTTTCCTTTTGGTAAAAGCCGTGGCCCTCACTGGCAGCCCCCACAGCCTCTTTTCCTCCCAATAAGTTCTTACCTGAAATCAAATCCGCCTGCTTAACGAGGAGGGAGAACGTTGGAGAGAGAAAGGCAGTTGTAAGAGTCAGCACTCTGCACTATGTCATTGGGCACAAGTATTTGACAGTTAGAATTATCTGTAAATACTTCATTAAACTGTGTATGAGTTCCCCTCTTGTGCCTCATGGTCCACTTCTGGTAAGATTTACAAATGATAACATAAACACTTTGAAAAAAAAAAAGAAAAAAAAAGAAAAGAAAAAGAAATTCAAATCTCATTGGAAAAGAATCGGAGAATGGCAGCGGAGGGGGGTTGGACTGGGAGAATTTGATTGGGGCCCACAAGCAACAAAACAGCAGAGGTCTCCGTAATGAGGTTTGGAAAGTGTGTTCAGTGTTTGGGGGCCAGGGTTTACTTGACCTGCCAAAGGGATTGTCTTCCAAATGGACACCGTGCCAGAAGTTGACTCGAGCTGTCCAGGCATTCACTCCCAACTACCTACATTGTATTAAATCTGTTAAGAAATGTGGAAAAGTTTCCCAAAGTTCTCCAGACAAATAGGGTCACCTCATCAAAATGCTGAGTCTAATTCATCTTGCAGCTTGGCCCTAATATTCTGCCTCAGTGAAATAAAATCTCTGCCAGTCATCTGTTTACACCGTGAAAATTTCCTTGATAGATATTCATTTCTCTCCTAAAAATACATCATCCAAATTAAGCACCTCTACAGCCTAACAGACAGGACAGTCTTCAGACCAGATGCCCTCAAAGTTAGCCGTAAAATAAAATACTCTGTGGCTCTGAGATAATTTAGTTGGTCACTTTGCTCTAACTCTGACACAATCACCTTGGCAAACACATACACTCACGTCAACCTGTCTGTTTTAATAACTCAGCAGCCAACCTCATATACCTGGGAGTCTCACTTCGAAATGAGGCTGATGTTTGGAGGAAATGGAAACTGATATGGTTTAATTGTGTAGCCAGTGTCTGCTCTGGTGGATGTTTGTGGACAAGTGGTGAAAAAAAAAAAATCAGGCGTAAAAAGCAGAAATAATAAGGGGGAAATGTGGAGACAGATATATTTTCATGAAGGGAATTCACACCTTGAGTTGTGGATGCTGTGAGAAGGAAAGGCTGGAAGTTCAAGTCTGAGGATCATAACAGGAAGAGCATGTGTTTATAAATCTGATATATCTTACCACACAGCATGCTGATTCCCACAGTTTGTCAGAAATGTGGCGTCCTCGGAGCGTATCGGTGTCACAACCATCTGAACCATCTCTTCTCCGAGTCCTCGCCCACAGGACACAGACCCGCAAACGGCCTTGTGGGTAAACAAGGGTGCAGGAGATGGGATGGTTTCACTTTGCAGGTCCCCCCTCAGTGGGCGGAGCTAATGGATTCAAAGTAGATGTCAATCATTTACTGTCAGACACCAATGAGGAAACTTTTGTCTTCCGTAGTAAATCCCTTTGATTTCTTTTAAAGGAGTCAATGATTGAAAACATGAGGGACACCCATACTGCATGTCAAGCAGTTGGTGTGTCTACATATGTGTGTGTGTGTGTGTGTGTGTGTGTGTGTGGCTGTCAATGTGATAATGATCTAGCCCTCTGTGTGGAGGGTGCAGGGTCAGAGGTGACTTCGCTGCTGTGATCTTGTGTTTGTTATTGCTATGCTGCCCTTGGACGGGTTAACATAGCACACACTGCATCAGCTGGGCTGCGCACTTCCTCTGACACACACACACACACACACACACACACACACACACACACACAGATACTGCTCAGTCACTGGGCCGGTGAGTGGGTCCTGAGGGTCACTTCCACATGTTTTGATGGGCTCTGAGTGAACAAATCTAAACTGTTGAAATGTTATCCCACTACAGGGAGGACAGGAGCCAAAACGCCCCCACTTCTACACTCTTTATCCAATAATGATCTCTGTTCAATACAGTATTTCACAAAAAGGATAAGGAAAGCATATGTTTCACATAGCGAGCAAGTACTCAGACTCTTTATTTCCATGAAAGTACTAATATAATCCTAAGAAAATACTGAAAGACAGAGAAAACCTTCAAAACCTGAAAGAAAAAATTATCATCAGTGAATGCACAAAAAAATCTGAAAAATAAAAGCAATTATTGTGCAGCAAAAGAGCTTCTATCAGTCTACTAGTGTTATATGTTGTATTTATTGCACTGTGTAAGTTTTATATTTTATTGAGGTATTTTTATTAAACTGTTGTGCAGTTTAATCTGTTGCATCACATTCTATAGGATCATCATATGTTTGGTATGGTGCTATGATTGATTGATTGATGGATGGATTGATAGATGTATTTATTTCAAATATGAATGTCAAAACAGATGAAAATATTCTCATGACTCAATTGTTTTTTCAGCTGTGTGACATTTCCCATTCAATCCAAAAATGTATTTAGTTTAAGAAGTTAAGAAATCCATAAAGAGGCACTCCATCCTTCAGTTTCTAACAAATACTAAAAATAAGCACACACATGGTTTTTAATGCACAGGAAGGGGATGAAAAATTATAATCTAAAAAGTCTTTAAAGTTGTCAGACAAATGAGGTGCAATAAAAAGTACTAAAGTATATTTACCTCTGGAATGTAAGCAGCAGAAATATAAAGTTGCATAAAATGTAAATACTCAAGAAAACTACAATCACCTCAAATATGTACTTAAGTAGAAGTACTTAGTTACATTCCATCTGTCAAAGTCATTTTAGGTTGAACATGTAAATCTAATGGTCAGTGGTTCCAGCTGAATGGTTCCTATTTACCCCCAAACTGTTTCTCACAGCATAAAGAGAGAAACATGTTTTTAAAATCAGAATTCTTTTACATTTTCATGAATGCATGTCTGGGAAAAATCCAACCTGTATGCCCTATGACATGCTGGTATGAATTTACATTTTGTTTTTGCCTTTTTTTTTTTTGCAAATATCCATAAAATGTACTGAGCATGAAATGTAGGTCATTGACATTTCACAGGTAATAAATCCAAATATAGACATTTAACACTTCAAACATTCATTTGGTACAGACTTTATGCTAAATATGTAATATGTTAAACTAAATAACTGACAAACTAAATATTCCTTAATGTATCTGAGCTGTTTTTGACATTGTTTTTCTTACCTAGAGTCAAAATGGATCCCACTGGTGATAATCATTTCAAGTTGTCATATGTGCGTGTTCTTTATGCCCAGTCAGAAATCTCACAAGATTTGATGTATTTAATTGACAGACTTTATAGCCACAAGATACTTTTGTGGCATAGCTTCATTGTAAATATAACAGTGGCCACATAAGAGAGTTTTAGAGGCAAGTTGTGCTGACTGTAGCTGTGCCAGAAGAGGTATGCTAATGGAGTCAGAGGATCGTTCTGTGTGCGTCACAGGTCTCCTCTGAGTATGGTGGTCAGCTGCCCACCCACCTCCTTAATTTTCATACTTCAAACATTGAACAAAGACCTGCTAATACAGAACATATTGGAGGATGGAGGGGCCGGGGCACTGGACATGTAAGAGAGACAAAGGAGAGGGAGAAGGAAAGAACAAAAGCGTGTATCCACTTAATCAGTCATTACATGTATTTATAGTCCAGGGAGGTTTAAAATCAACATGTTCAGGAACCAGTCCCAGGCCTTATGACTTTATAACTGCTGTCCAAATAATCACAGCACAGATACCAGATAGGGATCACTTCTCCTTAGCTCCTGCATTTCTCCTCTTCCCTTCCTCTCAGCTCCATGTTTCATTATATATATATATATATATATATATATTGCATATGATTATTGCATATCCCACTTGTGCTTTTTGCCAGCCTTCCTTGGGGGGGTTGTCTGAAGATAATATTATAAACAGCCATTACTGTATGTGTGTACGTATAAATAAGACAACTGCACACTTTTTATTGCAATTTCTGCCTGCACTCTGTGTGTGTTGTCTACGCATGTGCATGGAATGTGTTTTGTGAAAGCTGTGAGATGAAAATAAATGGGAATCTTAAACGAGACGAACATGAGTGATGGAGCTGCTTGGAGGTGAACAGAAGCATTAGTGTGTATGGTGAGTGGTCTGGTTTGGTGTATGTGTGTGCAAAGGGATGGGATGGGAGGAGGTGTGTGTGTGTGTGTGTGTGTGTGTGTGTGTGGGAGGGTTATTAGAGGAATGGGAATGACAAGGCAGATGAGGAGAATGCTGGGATGGAGTCAGTGAAGGTCTGACATTGCCAGAACCTGCCATGTGTCACTGATTAACTGAGTAGAGTTGCAATGATTTAGTTGACAAAGCATCACATTAGTGCTGCTGATCCAAGTGTGTGTGCATATGTGTAGATTAATGATCCAGGGAAAAGCCAGATACTTGTTGACATGAACTGAGATGCCAGAGTGATATCATGACATTGTTTTATTTCTCACAGTCTTCATTTTTTATTTATTGATTGATTTATTTTTTTTTATTACTAAGAGATTGTTGAATATGACTGCAATTCTTCTTGGAAACGGTAATTGCTAAATGATTCATGCAAAACACTTTGCAGCAACAGCAAATATTAAATCCGAACAATGGACAAACAACAGTTTAGCTATTGTTATAGACATTATAATAGAACTGTATTATAACTCACTTGGTTACTTTCATGCAACAGATGAAACCAAATCAGATGCAACCCTTGATTCTTAGTGTCAGGAATACAAACAAAAAATACTTTACTTTAGGCCAGTGGACATGCCTTTTTGAAATTATACAATGGGCTTGAAATTGGTTTCATGGACCTTAAGTTCATGGAGATTACTCAACTTATAAAAGAGCGTAAAACCACTCAAGCCAGGAAAAAAGGTGAAAAGCACCAACAATGAGGATTTAGGTTGGCAGCAGGGATCACTGTGTCCCTGGATATAATTTCTGGATCAAATGTGTATCCCCCTTCCTGGTTTAGCTGGAACAGGAACAGGCTGTAAGCAGCGTGAAACTGTATCTGCTGCTACCATTTACAGTATGTGTTCATTTAGATGTGTGCACGTGACTGAAAAAGGGAAATAAGAGTGTATTTGTGTGTGTGTGTGTGTGTGTGTGTGTGTGAGCAGAGGAAGAAATGTTCTGTAAAAGTACCAATACACCTATAAATAATAATAATAATAATAATAATAATATATTGCAAGTCAAATTCCTGCAGGAAAAAGCATACTCAAGTAAAAACAAAAACAACAATAAAATGCAATCAATGTACTGAAGTAAAAAGTAAAAGTGCTGGTTTATATATAAAAAAATAATATTACATAAATAAAACACACGTGTTAATAGTGAAACTTCAGTCTTGGAGCATTTTACTGCTTTATGTACTGAGGGTGGAGTAAGAGTAAAGTGCTTTAGTTACAGTTTTATATACAGTTACACTAGATAAATAGTATAATAGTATACATACTATTACCTTAAGGGATTATCATATGATTAAGACAGGAAAGAAGAATGCAATACCCAATCCTACTTTCTTTTTTGTAATTTTCTCTAATCTTTGATGAAGATATTTCAACATTTACTGAAATGAAATAAAATCATATGATAAGTTTCAGTGGAAAAATCATTCTTTGGTGGAGCTGTTAACTGAATAGACATGTGAAATGTGAGCCTGATTACACACTGTTACGTCAATGCAAAAAACACTGGTTTAATCTTTAACACGGTATATTTTAACACTTATTATATTCTCCAGTTTGTACATTAGTCATCTAAAAAGGTGATGAATACTTGTAGTGGAGTGGAAAGAGCAATATTTCCCTCTGAAATGTATTGAAGTGGAAGAGTACATTAGCATAAAAAGGACAAGTACCTCAAAATTGTAATTAATAGAGCACTTGAAATAAATGCGTTTAGTTGCTCTCCATCACTGATGTGAGTGCATTTGATAGAGGTGAAAGGGTCAAGTAGACTAGACAAGAGGAGATAAGTGCGGGACAGGAACAGCCGACACTTTTGTTAAACCGAAGCTGAACCTGTTTTATCTCACTGTGAGGAAAGAAAAAGGGAGAGGGGTCTTTATAGGGACAAGGCCAGGCTGGGTGTTGTGTGGCTGGGCGAGCAGGAGGGGGGTGGATGAAGCTGCTGTAGGCCAGGGGGGTCTGTCTGTCTGTCTGGGAGCTGCTCTTGGGGCTAACTGATTAGGCCATAATTTGAGGGGTGTCTTGAGGGAGCAGTCCTCTTTTTCACCAACCGCCACCACCCATGGGAAGCTGGTGTAGGTGCAATAAGACCCGGAGAGTATCACACACACACAAACGTACAAATGCATGCTTATGAAATGATGGATAAGCAGACGTGGGGATTGAGAACAGGAAGTGATGATTTAAACAGAGAGCCAGAGACGCCAGCAACAGAACTACTTACCCCCCCTTTTCTCAAACTATATGCACCCTGGAAGGAACAAGTAAGCTTTGAATTATGCGTCACAAGACACAGTCTTCCACTTAGATAATATTGTATGGACTAAAAAATCTGGAGGCTGAAATTACTGTCATAAAATCTATTTTGGACACATGAAATATTTATGTCCATATTAACTGAACATAAAAAAAGTAAAGTAGAAAATGTTAATCTCAAAAGCTTAATGTGGGATTTCTACATACAGTCTTTCAATATATATTTGGTATATTCTGAACATTTTCAGATATTTCACATATATGTTATATATTATATATATATACAAACATACATATTTTCATCTTTTCAGAAATTGCCAGGTGCAATGATTACATACTCCTGCAGTTGCACTTCACCTGTTGAGAATAAATCATATTGTCACAGTCATTTCACAAGAAGATATATATATATATATATATATGTGTGTGTGTGTGTGTGTGTGTGTGTGTGTGT
>JAPSES010000219.1:22219877-22267574 GCA_029822895.1 Maxillicosta whitleyi
AAGTTGTATTTACAGTTTTTGCCAAGTACCCCTGATTATTCTGCTTCAACACCACACAACAGGGTTGTAAAATTAATCAGAAAACCCCATTTCTGTCAAAGTCCCAAAGGGAGAAGTAAACTTCTGACATTACTTATTGTGGTTTCTTCAGTTAGTGGTGAATGTGTGCTGTGATTTGACTTAATCACTATCCCTGTTTATTGATTATTTTCATTTAGGTTTAAGCCATTAAATCATCTGTAATGGTCAAGTGCATCAATAGAAATCCTTTGAAAATAATTCAGACAATAAACTGCTGATCGTCTCTCCTCTAGTATTCATGCCATTGAAGAGGCATTTGAAAAGAAAAAAAAAAACATCCACCACAAACTACATTTTCTACAACTCTATTAATTATATAAATAAACAGGATACCCAATGATTCCAGTTCCCCAGGCTTTGTTGTCTAAGTTACCATGAGTACAGGTTAATCATTTACAAAGCTTTTTATCAAAACCAAAATATATTTTTAAAAAAACCAAAAAAAACTACATTTCTGTGAGAGCATTCTTCTTGAGGAATAACTTATTACATATGGTACATCCCTCAATTACAGTCAAGTTAAAGCCACACTTTCTCCATGGCCACATCTATCGGTAACCATTCTGATGAGTCAGTGGAAGCCTGTATGAAGTGGTCAGTGCCTTAATGTGATGGGTTCAACTAACAAGGTCAGCACATGCTGAAAATTCCCCTACCATCACTTGCAACACTTGTCTTACAGAAGATTTATCACTCACAGACGTTTGAGTAAAGTCAGAATTTACCTCAAACTCTGACGTCACCTACTGGCGAATTTATGGTATGACATCTCTTCAGAATTTGTAGAAATCTTTATTTATATAATCGGTCCAAAGAACATAAATCTCCCAGAACACTCACTAAAAATGGTCAAATAATTCACAAATAAGGCCATGATACTCAAACAATTTGGAGGCAGCTTTGCAGCAGATACTAAAAACAATGGAGATGTCTTAAATGAAGTTAAACTGTAAAAAAGGGTTCAGTTGTGAACACAAGAAAAACAAAGGAACCTATTTTTTTTCAGGTCAGGAAAATTATCACGTCAAACAATGATTGTGATGTCATAACGTTTCAAGTCTCTTTGAGTTAGATTTGATCCAGGAAATAGTGTGAGACAGTGTCAGAGGAGAGTGAAATGAAATAAACCTTTTACTGTGACACTGGAGGAACTGCTGTCATATTCGGCCCACATAATACAAGTACTAAAATTTCACTGTTGAAAGAAAGCTCATCTCTTACAACAATGATCCTATAGGATGTAGGCAATCCTCACATCACAATGTGCCAAATGTTAACACAAACAAAAAAAAAAAAAAAATGATTTTTTTTTTCTTATTTACAAAGCATCATTGAACAAGAATTTAACCAGTGGAAAAACATTTCATGACTCAACAGCTGGAGTCCCTTCGCTGTACATTCATAAAACTAATTAAAAAAGAAAAAAAGACCAAATTTCAGATTTGCACATATTAGCAGGAGTTGTTCAGAGGTGGTTTGAGGATTTTTCATTTCAGACGTCCAGTTTTTCAGTAGCTCGTTCTTCAGCAGATGTAACAGTGTTGAACTTGTTTTCTCCAAGATGCTATAGTGGCTGACACAAAACTAGACAAAGTAGGCCTGATCTCAACACTTCACACTGAAGAGAATATTCCTGTTATAATATTGGGACATAAACAGTACAAAGACATTGTATCCTTTCCATTTATATACCTCAAATAAAACGTCAGTAATTGTGTTACTGCTGTAAAAACAAATTGGACTCAAGCCCTCCTGAGAACTATCTGAAAATAATAAATACACCCTGGCCAAAGTTACGGAGCACGCTCCTGTTGGTAGAAAGTGTCTGTGTGTGTGAGTGTGTGTGTTTGTGTGAAAGTGGCAGAAATTCAGTCCAGGCTGTGTTTGTTGGTGTTAGTATCCTTGTAGTCCATTGTAAACCTTTTGTACAGATCCCTGCTTCAGAAGATTCCGAATACCTGCAACAAGAGTGATAAAAGTTAATGGCAGCACATCAAGAATCTTTATACTTTAAAAAAATCTTATCTATACAAAACACAGAAACACTTTAAAAGCAGCGAGTAAAGCATTTATGTACATACAGTTCTCAACTCTAAATACATGAAATAAAATTCTGCATTTTTACAATTGCTTGAATCCTCTATTGCTGCATCGTTTTTAGGGGAAAATAACTTCATTTTAAAAACTATTAAATTGTTGATCTCAGACATGAACATGGTCTTTGATAGTGTGATAATTAATGATTTTATTAAGAAAGAACGGTTTGTAGTACATCAGTTAAGTCTTCCTTATTGGTGAACTGATATTTGCAAGAATTTGCTGAAAAGTAAGCTGTATACAACTATAGATATGTACAATTTAAGGGTAAAACCAGAATCAAGTGTGTTAAAGTGAGGCAAAGGCACATAAGATGATGAAGTCATCTGACCAAATCACTTTCCTACATGCGTCTCTCTTCGCTGTGTTATGATTTGACATTGTGTACCAACATACTTTAAATGTCAATATGGAAACTGACATTTTTTTTTTTTTTTAATTTTTCATGACATAGTGATGACTGAGATAAAGTCACTCAGGATACATGTTAAAGCTGGCTCTGAACAGAGCCTCTGATCATGTGATCACTCACATTCTCTCTTGTGGAAGAGTTGTTTTGTTTATTCTTACACGTTACTCTACTGTACAAGCATCCTCTTACCCACATGTACACCAGAAACCCAGCTTTTGACCAGATTTACTGATCTTTTATGGGTGCAGATATTGTTAGCTTCAAAAACATTGTGCTACAGTCATCATAACCAAATCTCCAGTGGCTCTTTACATCTAGTTATAATGCACTGCATTAGGATTTAGTTGGTTTTTTTTTTGTAATGTTAATGTACTGTTGTTAATCATACAGATATGGGCAATAAAATAATTCAGACACTTGTGAACTAATTTTTGAAAGCATTCAGATTTATCTGGCTGTTGGTATTAACTGCTAAAAAAAATTAGAATAATAATGGAGGATACAATACAAGAACCTCTGAGTGTTCACATTGTCATCTTGTAAATCATAATCAAATTGAAACTTGAGGCTTTTGAAAATTCACACTACTAATGTCTTTTCCATAGATCTATATGCAGATGTTGCTTTAGTCATTGTTCCTACTGAAACACAATATTTGTGATTGAAGTTCCTACCATCTGTGCCACAACCCTTTTAATAAAGTTACTTATAGCTTTTCTTCTCGCCATATTTATCTGAAGTCTGAATCAGGTGGGCCTGCTCAGCCTTTGTATACAACCACAGAGCATTCCTGCAAATTAATTACTCTAACAGAACCATGTAGTGCATGTGTGATGAAGGATGTGTGTTTGCCATTTACTTATTCAGGTTTTACTTTGACATAAAAAAGTCGTGTAAAATACAGATAAGTGACAGTTCAGTGTCTTTATGCTTTGCCCAGTCTCACCATCTTTCTGCTGTTCATCCAGCTGTGTCTGAGGAAACTCTACATCAAAGGTGATTATGAGGGAACCACGGATATTAATGTTGTCAAAGTTTGGCAGGCCTTCTCCTTTCTTCCACATGCGTGCACCAGGCTTAGTGATCTTATCTCTCACTATATGGACCTGGAAGGAGATGACAGATCAGCCGTTCACTTCAAATTGAACTCTTACATTCAGTAACGCATTAATCTTTATTTAAAAAAAAGTTTGAAAGTTGATATAACTCCATAACGTTTACTTTGAACATACCTTATGGCCATCCAAATGAACAATGTCCATCTCAAAGCCAACCAGTGCCTCCACCAATGAGATTGTGACATTTGTGTACAGGTCGTCTCCTCTGCGCTCAAACACTGGATGTCTGAAAGAAATGTATGACCGCATCACCGATACAGTTTGAACTGTTTTCAAATTATACTTGGAAATTAAGTGACTTGTTTCATGCAATACAGGCCAAGTTTTTCTTACTTCAAGACTTTGATGCGGAAACGCAGATCTCCAGGCTCACCATCAATGTGCGGTTCCCCTGTGTGTTAAATGTAAGATCTTAAGTACATGGAATTTTTTTAAAAAAAGTTCTGTATATACATTTAATATAAAGCTTCAGGTATCCTTACCTTCTCCAATGAAGGGGTATTCCATCTCATCTCTCACTCCCTGTTCAATCTCTACCTCTAGAGTTCTCTCTTCATTAACAAGTCTGTAATTAAGAAGAAATGCACATACGCCATGTGAATAATTACACAAATCATGTTATTTGAAACAGATCTACAAATTGGGTCCTGCTACTAACTTTACACTAGACAAGTATGAACACAGTGCTCTCAACAATAACACACTTTTATAGTTTCTCCAAATCACTGAATCACCCTCATCAAATATAGACAAATGAACATGCACATTTCAAGATTTACAGAGGTTTATAACAAATGTACCTTTGCCACATTATACAAGAAAGTACAATTCCAAATTCTTTAGTTGTCTATACAGTTCAGAATTGTATACTGTGCAAAAAGCATAATTATCATAATTCGTTAATTTATTACAACCCTATTACTACTTACTGCAAGGTTTAAAAATATATTTCTATAAGATAATTTACTTATTCTGATTCATAAAAGCTTCAGTAAGCTTCTGAGATGTGACTAGTGAACCACTGGTAGCTTTGGCTGGTTGGGAACCTCTGATCTACACTATTAGAAGATAACGTGCTGCACACGACAGATGGATGGATGGACAGACGGACAACAAAATGATTATAATTTCCCTTCGGCCAGTCAGTCAAGGGATAAAAACTGAGATTACAGTATTTAAAAACAGAGTAGTTCCCAGTGTTTGATATGTGACTGATTAATACATTTGATTGTATACAAATTTCCTCTTTCTTGTGACAATAACCGTATGGCAGATTCTTGTAAATAAATTTACAAAGTTGAAAAACTTACTTTACATTGGGACACTCATCACACACCATCTCCTGTGTCATCTGGAAACGACCAGGTCCAAGCTGTGTTGTCCTCATCTCCTGTCTGCAGTTGCACTTCCTTTTGCCAGGGGCTTCTTTGGCTATAGGCTTGTTACGTACCACCTTTAGCACAAAATGGTGCAAGACCACATTTAGAAATTGGCTGACTTCAAAAATTTAAGTATTTTGTTCTAAAGCAAATTAGCAAGTTGCCAATTCAGAAAAAAAAAATCCTGAGATGTTGCTGCAGAGGAAACCTCCTCACCTCAACAAAGTTTCCAGAGTACACCTCCTCAAGTGTGACCTCCAGGTCCAGTATGATGTCATTCCCTCTAGGAATATTCCTGTCCTGTTGTTGCCGGTTGCCTCCAAACATAAACCCAAAGTCACCAAAGAAGCTATAAAGGGAAATTGTAAAAAAAAAATATATATAAAAACAAATATTTATTGATTAAAAAAAAATAAACAAATGGGATTTTGAATTGCTGTGCCACAGTGCCAATTCCAATGAAGAGGAACATGGGAGTATTCTGTATTCTTCAAAGTAACAAAAATACAGTTTCAGCAAGCAGATTTTGGATATTTGTCGGTGGCTAAAGGAGTAAAAAAAACATGTATTTTTTTTAACTTATGTCCTTACAAGAGTCATGTAGCTGTAACACAAAAACATTGCAATGCAAATAAGATTGCCCCAATAAACCAACCTGGAGAAGATATCATTGTGTGAACTGTGGTGACCTTCTTTGAGCCCGTCCTCTCCATAAGCATCATACTGTTTCCTTTTTTCTTCATCTGAGAGCACCTATAATATAGCACTGTGTCAGTCATTTACATTTCATACTGTCATGAAACCCAATACCATGAGCACTTTTTCCTGTACAGTGTAATCCAATACAAAAATTATAGAACCAAGCTCATGTCTATATATTTTAACGATACTTGAATACTATCACATTTCCTTCCAACTATTCCTTGTTTTAGGAAAGTTATGCATGCTAGTTGTTACAACCCTGATCAAATTATCTGGATCAACTAAAACTACAGTTGTAGACAATACAGTATTATGACCCAAGTGACTTTACAAATAAATATCTTCCAAGACAAATGGAATCTTTAAACAACTTTTGGGATTATATCACTAGATAAGACGACACTGGGATTTGATCAAATGTGTAAGCTCTAAAATCAGATGTTCAAGAAACCCATTTGATACTAAATATCAATACAAATGAACAAACCTCATTGTTGTTATTTCATGCAGTATGCACACTTTGTACATTTTTTATATTTTGAATTAAATAAAAAAGAGAAGATGTTGAAATATAAAAAAAGAGTTGAAAGAGGTGACTTAGGTTAAACCACATGTAACAAATAGATTAACATTTACATTATGAAACTGCTTAGAAGTGTCAACAAACACCACCTGCATAGAAAATGAAGCAAAAGCATTGTACTGCAATATGTAATGTTACAGTACAATTTTATTTTTATTGCAATGGACTGCATGTGTGGAACCAATATTAAATCAGTTCTATTATTTTTCAGATCTCCTTCTAAATTATTGTTAGGCTAAACCTTCATCTCACTATATCTTCAGTGTATGTGCGTGTCCCGTGTGTTTGCACACATTTTCCACAGACAATCTCTGTGACTTTTAAGTGAAATGGGAACATTTGATACGGAAACACCTGGAGTACCTTAGCCCACTCCCACTCATCCACGTCTGGTTTTTCTGAATGCAAACGGTGCTGCGTAATAGCCAATCAGATACAGCCACACGGTCTAGACGACCAATCACAGCGACGGTACGGTTTCCAACAACAACCAAATAGCCAGTACAAAGACTTTTGTATCAGTGCTTCAGGCGCTTCCGCACACAATTAAACATTATCATATAAAACCCTACTGTACTGGGTCCTACTAAAGATATAAAACACGTATGAATGGTAATACGGTTCGGGCGTAACTTATTCATACATACAAAAAATAGGCAAATACCTCATAAGCTGCGCCCAAATCTGCAAATTTATCCTGAGCTTTTGGGTCATCTGGGTTTCTGTCCGGGTGTAACTGAAGAGCCAGTTTTCTGTAGGCCTTCTTAATATCTCTCACCGATGCACTCTTACTCACTCCCAAGATCTTGTAGAAATCTCGCCTTCAAGGGGGATAAAATAGGTTATGGAAGCATAATGACATGTATAACAAGTGTTAAATGTCCATCTGCTATCACCGTTGCTATGTCCACGTAAGGAACAGCTTTGATAGCATCAGTATTTAACACATAATCTACAAAATCTATGAAAAAATGAAGCTCAGTATCTCAGGTAGCTAGGAAGCTAACGCTAACTAGCTAGTGTTTGCCAATCAAAACATGGCCGATATAGTTATGTTGAGCAGTGGTCTCTCTAATACAAACGCTAGATAACGGCTCTTAACAGTAGAACACAGTAAAACACATACGACCAAGTTATAACCTATGTTATAAGTCTGTTTCAGTCTGTTTCTGTCCACACATGGAGAACGGGTCTAGACCAATCACAGTGGAACATGTGTACCAGCTGGAGATGCTGTTTCACTGTTGTGAGCTACTCTCCGAGAATAACCGACTTACCCCGCAAGCACAATTGTGACAATATAAAGAAGAAGGAAGCACACATGGCACAGATTCATCCCTTTGGCAGCCATAGGTCCTGAAATGTGTACAAGGGCCAGAAGAATGACCGGCTTTTTGAAGGTTGGAGCCTGCTGCAAGTCAAAAGCCTTCTTCCTCCTGTCACAGAAGCCCCTCCCACTGGATGTCGGCAAATCCGCCTCTGGGCCCAAACCCCGCCCACTTTTAAAGAAACATCTCTTATTCTGTGTTTGACTCTGTTACTTTGTAAACTTCGATATGCGTTTGTTTGTTCCAAATTGTTTAACAGTTGTACAATAATTAAAACCAAGTAGATCTGGCTTGTTTTTGCCCTATGATACGGAACACGGTACCCTATTAAGCGCGCCCCCGAGAACTGCGCGCAACAGATGTCAGACCAGAGTAGAGAGGAGGGCGCCAAATAGGAAGAACGGCAGACATGTACACAGACTTCGGGGGCAGCTCTTCAGCCATAACAACACCAACGAAATGACTCTTACCCGTCTCTGCTTTCACTGATGAGTCTTAAAACCTTCTCACACCCAGCCGGACCAACGACGAGGACAATGTCTGAAGGTAAGTTGTTTCTTAAAGCTTTTCTTTGTGAGAATTGCTAGCTAACGCCAGCTACATTACCGATGGACACATTAATCCAATGCAATCTAACAACAATTAAGTCCTCGAGTCAATTCTCATACTCTTACTAGAGTCAAGCTAAGTCAGTTTAGGGCATTTCATTGGCTTTCTAACAGGATCTTTTTTGTTTTGCTTAAACTTGATGAGCTTTGTAAACTTCGTTTTATGATAAGTCAGTTGTTAATGGCATGAGTAGCCTAGTTTCCCAGTTGTCATGGGTGCATCATCTAGCTGTTCTCTTATTGTATCACATTTGGTTCACGCAGACACACACGTATATATATGTGTGTATGTACATGTGGGTGTGTGTGAGATGTAGGTGGACTTTGGCTCAGTATTGTGTATACTTGTACATACCCAAACTCAGAAGAATTATCTGCATATTATGACTATCTTTGCTGCTACATCACCAACTGTTGTAAAACTATCATTCAGGTAATGCTGAAATGTACATAGAATCCATACCATATACTTTTATAATTTTAGATTTTATAATTATTTCTTACATTTTTATAGTTTGTGTGTGTTTAATCCCTTTCACTGTCATTTCTTCTACATAATTGAATGTCTGGTGAATTGACAAATAAAGCTGACTAACTTTCAAGAGAGCTGCCCTTCTGTATGTATACATAGTCTTACAATTAAGATTATGAAACAATATTTACATTGTCTTGTGATTTAATGAAGTGACTAAAGATTTGTTGTTTTAGATTGGAAAGAAACCAAGCACTTTGTACTTGCAAATGTTTGATTCTTGCACTTAAATATTTAAACTTTAATACATTTACTCCAGGCAATTTTTTCCAGTAGAATCTTTCACTTGTGCTGTACTAATAATTGTGTTGTACTAATGCATTTATATACCTTCATGGTACTACTGTTTCTAAGTTTGTTTGAACTCATATTTTGTGTAATGTATAGATCCACTAATTTTCTTCACAGAGATGGAGTCAGAGGGTGTCTGCATATGGCCACGCATGGAACCCTTTTTGCTGGGTGCCCTACAGGTGAATATGTAGTACATTTTCACTGAATTCTTCATGGATATGTTATCTAAATATTCTGAATTAATTAAAGTATAATGGAACCACAGGTGGCACCATCTTCCAAGCTCAGCCTGCACTATCTTCGTAAGATGGCCGTATATGTCAGAACACGGGATGGGTGCTTTCCCATTTTGAGCTGGCAAATGTGGAGGCACATTGCCTGTGGAAAGCTACAGCTTGCTGAAGATCTTGCATGGCTCTACTTTGAAACCTTTGACCTTCTTATTGGACACACACCTGAGGCGAGATTGGAGTGGGCAGAGTGTTTTTCCCAGTGCTCCTCCAAAAGTGAACTGGACCAACAAAGGAACAAGGTGAAAATGACAAGGGTGGAGTGAAATTCAATAACCTGTGAGGTATCAGTTTACCCATGAATGTAGCACTATATCATTGTCACTTTGTTAGATTTTAGCTTTGTCTGCCTCTTTTGAGGTTATGATACATATTTCATGATGCTTGTTTGCAGATTCTGAACTCTGATGAATACAAAGATAGGGTTAGGATGCTGTTGACCTGTTTTTTAAATATGATGTCTGTTTTCTATTTAAACACTAGTTATCTGTGGACACGTTGCAGTTCATCCTCTTCCTCTACATCCAACAACTGAACCGCGTGTCTCTACGTAACTCTTTGATTGGTGAAGAGTGGCCTAGTCATCGCACTCGCTCCCCCTCTCCATCAGAACGGGAAACTAAGACCAGCTCCCAGAACAAGGTCACCTCCATTTCATATTGGAGAATCATGTTACTGTGAAAGAAAAAAGACTGACGGCACACTGATAATATTACTAATACATTAGCAGTTATTTATACATATTAATACATCATTCTTATAGAATCTGCATCATTCAGATTGTGAAAATGGATTTGTATTTTTGTAATCTCTCCGTCTCATAGTTAATTTTTGTTCTACTGTTTGTTTTCTTGTTTGTTCTAGAACTGGGATGATCAGGCCCACCTGTCATTTGTGCATAGCCATTTAGCTGAAATTCTCGAACTGTTGGTAGAGCCAGGCCAGCTGTCACACTCTGGACAAGCCCTTCGAGACTGTCAGGTAATTTCTAAAGTTAAATTCACATAAAAACACATTTTAAACAGGCTATAGTTTTGGTTCACGAATGAAATGCAGTGAGTGATATGAAAGGAACTTCTAAAAAGTATTAATACTACAACAGCACTCAGAGCGCATACCTCTGCCTTTACTCCAGTACTCACAAACAAGAGGCAGAATCACAAACAAACCATAAATGATGTCCTCCTCCTTTTTGTCTGTTGGTGCTTGGTGATAGTGTAACAGATTGTTGCCATGGTGACTAACCACCATTTGTCAAATGGCAGTTATTCGATTTTATTTTTTATTTAGCCAGATGATCCCCAATTGTAAAGAAAATGTAAAACGTTTTCAGCTTTGACCTATTTTTAGGGATTTGTTGTTCTCGCTTGCCATACCGTTCCACTACATGAAAATTGGGCATTTTTGCATAATCCTGCAAACAGACTGACAGACAGATAAACGGGGATGATTATGCAACAAACTTGGCCAGAGGTAAAATGTTATGAGGCTCAGAGGCCGTATTGTTCATTTTACTGTTGTCTTTTGTCAGATATCTGTGGAAGCTGTGCGGAGTCTAGGCCTGCTCTTGGAAGGCTCAGTTTGCCACAGAGCTGTTCAACCTGTTCACAAACTCCTGACCAAAAGTTCATTGCAGACACAAGCTGGTTACTCCACACTCACACGCACCTTTCCTCTGCACAAGCTCCTGTCGTGTCTCCAAAGCAACCTTACACTCAACCCTTTTGGAATAACTGCATGTCTTCGTGCTGGCAAGAAACTAGCCTGGGCCCAACAAGGTATCTTCATTTGTTTGAAATGAGGTTTCGTTTTTCTTTTTATCCAATCTGTTGAGTAATAGAGATAACAAAGCATAAGTTAGTCATAAATTAAACTTTTTTTTTTTTTTACACTTTTGATATAGTTGGATACAGTCAGACACATTTATTTATATCTGCGATAGACCTGGACAGAGCAGGATCAGGTTCAACTAACAATAACGTTGGATGCATTATGATTTTCAAACAAAATTCATTGTCATGTTGGGGATGGAGAATTGGTGAGAAATATTTAATGGATTTTTATTATTCATGTTTTTGCTATATTACATGAAATATGAAATTATTAAAACAAATGTAGATGTGATACACTCAGCACAGGTCAGAAATGGGCATAATTTTAGATGCATTCATGGCTACATATATTTAAGGGTCTGCAACAAAAGGAAAGTAGACTTGATTGTCAAAATATGTTATAAACTGGTGTTTGAAATCTTCTGTTTCAGGCTTTTACACCTGTTTCTCTTTGTTCTAGTTGAAGGGGCAATGAAACGAGCTAAAATTGCACGGAATACCCACACAGCTCCACCTGGAAGTAAGATGGTGTTAATGTCCCAGGTTTTCAAACAGACTCTTGCTAAAACCTCAGAAAGGTTGATGGGTACCAACATCAAAATACACAGATGCTCTGAAGCCTTCATATACCTACTCTCACCTCTCAGGTTAGGATATGTTCCATTTCTTTGTGCTGTATATATTTTAGAACAAACCTCATCTGTCACCTTTGGTCTTGTTTTTCAGATCAGTCAGTGTGGACAAATGCCGGGACAGTACAGTGGTTTTGGGTCCTGTTGAGACAAGTGTCCACATCCACAGTTGCCACAATGTGCGAGTAGTGTGTGTTGCAGGGAGGATAGCCATCGGAGGCTCGTCTGATTGCACCATCCATGCCTTGACGCCAACACAACCTTTGCTTCTTCCTGGAAACACAAACATTACCCTTGGACCTTACCATACTTACTATCCATCCCTTGAGGATCATATGGCCAGTGTGGGCCTGGCTGTAGTCCCCAATGCCTGGGATCGTCCTTTTCTTTTGGGGACAGAGGGCCTCATGAACTCATCACACAACACACCGTCCAACCCAGAGTCAGCTTGCTACCGTCTGCTGTCTCCAGCTGAGTTTCACACACTCGTTGTGCCTTTCCAGATGGAAGGGGACACTTGTGAGATTCCAGGGGGATTGCCACCTGCATACCAGGCAGCAGTTGATGAAAAGCAGAAGAGGATACACAGCTGGCAGAAATCTGTGATGGAAGCCCGACTAAACAAGTGAGTGACAAACCAGGTTTACTTCACACCCTCAATTATCTGTCAAAGTCTTGACAACTTTGGTTCATGGCATATTTAGATCCTGTTCAGAGTGCTGTTTTTTTTTTTTTTTTTTTTTAATCAGTGGAAAGGCATAATGGAAAAGTCATTTTATAAATCAATAAAAATGTGAGTTGGCCACTCATGGGTGAGATATTATGGGATTCATTAGTGACATTGGTGTCAGGATACACTGTACCTGACCTTCACAGTATATGGAAAATGACAGGATGATACAGAGGAGTGACAAGCCAGTTAGAGTATATTTAACACTTTTTCCTTTCATTTGGCACCTGTATGCAACTTAAATGTTTTCTATATTACAGTAGTTTAACACTACAAGATCCAGCTCTTCCCTGGTGATTAATTTCTTATTATGTTTTCTCCTCAGGGAACAGAGGCGTCAGTTCCAGCAGCTTGTGGAAATTAAGTTTCATGAGTGGCTCTTGGAAACTGGCCACAGGCAAGAACTTGACAGTCTTGTCCCTCCCACCATTGCTACTTCAAAGGCCTCTAATGCAACAGACACACCCCAAGACAATGATACGAAACATATTAAAAATGGAAGGGGAGTGGGACAGTCCACTGTGGCTTGTTGAATTGTTGATATTCTTGTTAACAGCTTACACAGCAGGATATGTGTACATATAATTTAAGAAAAAATAGCATAACAGTCAGCAGACCCCATTGGTACTTTCATAAATATGTGTTCATGGTTACTCATGTCCACTTCATACAATTTTGGATCCATTCATTAAGGTTTGCCATCAGCCTCTGCTGTTTTGCAGGTCCTTCCTCTGAAATGGCAGCTACAACTGAAACATCTGAACGCAAAGTAGGGAGTAGACTGGCATGTTGCAGAGCAACATCGCAGGCAGTGGTGGTGCAGACTGTAAAAACAAATGGGTGTTGCATCTTTGAAGACATTGTGAACAAACTAAAACTTTGTAGTACAGATACAGGAGGTACAAATATGGTCCATCGCAGGAGCAAGATCAATGTGATGACCTTCTCTGGCATTGAAATTAAATATATCAAATGTAAAAAAAAAAATGTTTTATTTTTTCAGCCAAAATATTTTTAGGGACATACTGAGGGCTGTGGCTAAATGTATATACCTCTGGAGAATCTGGGCTTATTAAAAATATTTCCAATAAAACGATATGACACATGAATTTAATGAGTGAATTGATGTAGATGTTTACTTAGGAGTATCTAAGACAAGGTAGTGTATCGTAGTTCAGATCTTAGAAATAGGGTATGTTACATCATAATAAATATATATATTTTTTTAATGATCAGGTTTTCCATCACAGGGAAAATAATTTATATTTTTTGTAGATACAAGTGATGCACCTTCCAAAGCTGACTTATTTTAAGCTTGTAGGATGTCAGCTGTCAGTAATGGAGCTAATAAATGTAGTGAA
Organism: Maxillicosta whitleyi; assembly: GCA_029822895.1. Taxonomy (NCBI): domain Eukaryota; kingdom Metazoa; phylum Chordata; class Actinopteri; order Perciformes; family Neosebastidae; genus Maxillicosta; species Maxillicosta whitleyi. The sequence continues at coordinate 22,233,857 of JAPSES010000219.1, forward strand.
CTGCTCTCAGTAGGCTGGTTCTTTCTAAAACGTACTACACTTAATCCTAATGACTGTCAACAGCAGTGTGGCCAATAGGACAACATTCTCAGAAGTGCTTAAGAAGGTGTTTTTTTTCCCCTTTGATTTAATGTGCACTTATATTTAAGGTGTGAAATGTACAAGTAATACAAAATTGAATCTTTTGGTTAGTTTGCAGACTTGTCACCGAATAAGTGATGTTTAGTGTAGTTTTGTTTTTAATTTTTCTATTAAACACTTGTGATTTTTTTTTTTTTTTTTTGTCCTTTTAAGTCATACTCACCTGAACCACTGATGCATTTAACACTAAAAAAAATACACTGGAGTGAACTGTTTCCTGCTTCCACACTTTCTGCATTACAGAATGTTCAAAGTTTAAGTTTCACACACAGTTTCACACAACACAAGTGCTGCAGTATTTCTATGCTGCGGCATTTAAGTTATAGAAAAATGGGTTTGTTTGAAATACATTCTGGTAAAATATTACAATAAACATAATAGTGCTGGAAGGTTTTTAATGTAAATGTTACTGTCATGTTTTGTCCACTGAAGTTGTACATGATTAAACTGTAAAATGCCTCACTCATGCTGAACATTCTATGCAGCTACTACACAAAGATGAAAAAAAACTAAATGTTTTTAATTAAAATAAACGTCACATTTTACTTTTTTTTTTTTTTTTTTTTTTTACTGTTTTGATACTGTCTTTGCCTCTGGACACAGCATTGAATCTTAAATCTCCAATACAGGGAATTATCTCTAAGCAAAAGTGATGATTAATAAGGACATGATTCTGGCTGAATAGTCAGTTCACGCTAACTGCGTTGTTATGCAACACTGGCAGTTGCAGAATTAGAAGTGTTGCATGTATAATGTCCACTACACTACTCTGTCTTGCACAGGCATGCTTAATGCACTCCATTCTATCACTTTTCACCCAAGCATATTTAAGATCCCATAATTTCATGTTATAAATTATGCATTTTTAATATACTGTGTATATGGCTGCTACCTTGGTCACATCTGTCCTGCAAATATGATGCACTAGTTAAAATATTAAGATGAAAAATAAATTGTAAAATTAACCAAGATTTTCTGTTTAAGTGGTTTAAATATTAGCTTCATTACTATTACTGCAAAATCAAACCATAAGGCAGAAATAAGTCATGAGTTGGCAGACCCTAACCAGGTGGGGACAAAGTGGTGGAGCTGGCATGTGTAACATGGTGTGGTAGTGAAAGCGGGGGGGTGAGCGCTATACCCAGCCAGTACAGATGTGGGGTCAGTGGACGTTTCCCATGCCCAGCCATTATGCCGTAATCCTTTCTCGCTTTTCTGGAAAAACTGAATAGCACTAGAATCACTGACTCAATTTTTGGATCTCATTTTCATGACAAAGCGATTGTTCCCCTTTTGCCTACACTGTTACTGTTTATAAACGTGGGACAGCATGAATATAAAAGGGACTGGAGAGGGGCCTGTGCAACATTGAGACCTCAGGGGATCCACCACTTACCATCAACTAGACTATCCCACATTATAGACAAGATGGGCAGGGTGAGTGACACAAACTAGGACTGACTTTGACCTTACTGTTGGTAGCCTCAGGTAACACTACAGATAGGTTTCATGTAGATTTGTTTAATTGTGGTAAAGTGAGTTTTTAATGCATATAATTTTGGCTGCCCTGGTGATTTGTCTGCAATGATGTGTTGAGGGTTTAATATGATGGACATTAAAAGTACAACTATCAATTGGAGCCCAGTTTCAGAATATACCAGGAAGACATTATAAGATAAACTGAGTGTTTTAGGAGATACTTAAAACTACTGTGTGATGTCCACCAGATTGTCTTCTATGAGGACAAGAACTTCCAGGGACGTCGCTATGAGTGTGACAGTGACTGCTCAGATTTCCACACTTACCTAAGCCGCTGCAACTCTATCCGAGTGGAGAGTGGAGCTTGGGTGGTGTATGAGAGACCCAACTACATGGGCTACCAGTATGTGCTGACAAGGGGGGAATATTCGGACTATCAGCGGTGGATGGGCCTAAATGACCGCATCAGCTCCTGCAAGAGCATCCACTTTGTAAGTTAACCATCTCATGATTAGATCTAATATGCAACAGCTGAGATCTTTCCAGCAGCTTTAACTCTCTTTCTCATTGTGCTGAATGATGTATCATGTGTTTTGATCTTCAGATTAACCACTACCTCTGCAAGGTTAACGGTCTAAAGCTGAGGTTCAAACCAGCTGATGGGGAAATATGGAAATGTTATGGTGTTGATGCTCCCATTTGCTAGCTAGGCTCTGTCACTGACGACCAATTCCTGGATCAATCGATTTGCGTGATCTGGTTTTGATTGAGCTAACAGTCAGCTGACCTATAGCCTCAGGACAATTTCATGGTCAACACATTCATACAAAAAAATCAATCTAGCAAGTTGTAGTTGCATGCACCCAATTTTATACTATTTAGACATGCTTTGAATAGTAGGAAGACCGCAAACAATGGGTGCTGTTGTTCAATATTAGATATCAAAATGATGTTATAGATCATGCCACTGGAATAAGAGAAAAATCTGCACACAAGTGTAACTCTAGTGTCTGACTTTAGAGAAGTTTGAAGAAGAGAAATAAACTTTAATGCAGAAGTTACACTGGTCTGCAGATCTTTTCTTGATCTACTTTCGTTACACTATTATACTGCGGATGAAAATTATTCATGACCCATGGATGTGCATGTCTTGCTATCATTTGCACAAAGTGTGGACTATGAATGTGTAGTCACTGTATGAAAAATATTTATTAGTGAATACAAATGTGATCTCCTAATGCACCCCCTAACCTTATTCTCTTACTCATATGTCTTCCTTATTTTAACAACCCTGTCTTCTAGACCAGCGGGACCCAATACAAAATGCAGCTGTATGAGAAGGCAGACTTTGGTGGACAGGTGTTCGAGGCCACAGAAGATTGTCCCTCACTTCTAGAGAAATTTCGCTGGAGGGAGGTCAACTCATGTAAAGTCTTTGATGGTTTCTGGGTGTTCTATGAGCACCCCGATTACCATGGACGCCAGTACTTCCTAGAGAAGGGAGAATACCGAAAGCCTGGCGACTGGGGTGCAATCAGTCCCGCAATCCAGTCCTTTAGACGTTTCACTGAGTAACTGAACCTCCATTCCGGATGAATTAAAAAAAAAGATCTTCAATAATCTATAACAGAACATTATGAGTCAATATTTAATAACAAATTTCACTAAATGCTTTGTTTGAACTGAGGTCTCACAAATAAAAACCTGTCTAGTAAGCAAACATTTCTTGGTGTCAATATGTTTATAATTTCGGCATCTTTTGTGCATATCTGGTCATCCATAAAACAGGAATGTACAACAGCGTTTATCTCAACTGGTAATTATGTAAAATGTCTCAAACCCATCAGGTTTAGTTCATTCTCTGTGATGTTTCATGATTCAAATCCAGCGCAGGTTTCAGATCCACAATGACAGGCTGAGGGTTGAAGTGAGTGCCAAAAGAGAAACAGTTTCCTCCCCCACCTATCAGGAGCACCTCAGCTTCTTCTGAGTCCAGAAGCTCAGAGCAGAATGAGTTGAGCATCAGAGGCCAAGGCACATTTGTCTAGTGAGGACAAAACACAAAACAATTTACAATTTTCCTTGTGGTTCTACCATGACTCGTTGACCAGTCAAAATGTAGTGCTAATACATTTTTATGCAACACTTTATGGCATCATGGAGTTAAAACTTTGACGTGCAAACCAGCCATAAATATGTACTCAGTGTTTGTTAAGCCCCCTTTTTTTAGTAAACACAAAGTCAAATTGAATTATGTGTTAAATATATAAAATTTGGTTTCAAAATTGTGGAAAAAGTAAAGCTCTCTCCTCTGAAATGCTCAGGGGCATGTCTGCTTAAAGTGCACAATCATATGCAAAATATGAGGCCACTGTCATATGTCAAATACAACAATGACCTGAAATGGAGCTGTATTAAATTCTAGACGGACATTTGAGTCACCAGAACCAGAATTGCCTTCGGACTTATACACTGAGGTACCCTAAAATCAACTTTATTTCTTCATTCTGCAACAGAATTTTTTATTTTTTCCTATTTTTCCAAGTTTGCAGCAAATATTGCTGACTAACTGAACAAATATGAACAACCTGAAATGTTAAGAGAATTCACTGCAATTTTTACAAATATTCTGCCTGTTATTAAATGTTTTGTGTATTTGTAGATCCACTGTGATCTGTATGTTATAATGAACATGTGAAAATGATAAACTGCGACAGAATATTGTTAAAATTGCACTAATTTTTTCAGTTTGTTCATGTTATTCACATTGTTTGAAAGGACAGTTTGTAGATGTAAACATTTTCATAATGTAAATATATTTTTTTGCTCTAAAACAAAGAGAAGCATTTGGAGTTGACATTATTTGTAGAATATTGTGATATGTTTTTACTGGTTCGGCCTTATTCAGATCAAATTTAGCTGAATGTGGCCCCTGAATTAAAATGAGTTTGACACCCTAAGCTAGAGTTAGCAGAGAGATCATACTTTGCATGTCTCGTGTCCATCATTAAGCCACAATTTCTGGTCCAAAAATGTGTACAGTCTACAATTCAGTAGTACATAATTCACATGCATTTCATATATAATGTGTTTTTAAACAAATAACTGAATTTTTTTTTTACATGGACTAAAACTTGTTTTTATGAAGCTGTGTGTTATTGTATAGTAAATATATACTGACCGTGTCTAGAGTGAACTCCATACTGCTGCATGTGGTGAGGTTTATCACTACAACACCAGGTACACCATCTGGATGCAGCCACACTCCCCCAAACACAATCAGCTTTTCACCAATCACATGGGCAGAATGGGAGTATCTATAATAGAGCACATCCTATCAAGTCTCATTGCTTTCATGAATGGTAAGTAAAGAACTAAAAACAGGGTGTGAGTGGATCTGAGTAACAACAAACCTGGAAACAGGAGGAGGATTCACTTCTATTTTTTGCCAATGAAAGCCATGCTCAGTTGGTCTCAACACTACTGTGTCTCCCAGTGGCACCCCTCTTCTATCCAAACCTCCAAACATCACCACTCCTCCCTGGTATGAGCAAGCTGAGTGGGAAAGACGGGCCTCTGGTGCTGCACCCTCTACTGGGACCTGTAAATAATGCACACAGACAGAGTGTTTACAAGACAGAAGAGGCCAGATATGATAAGACTTAAGTGCTATCAGTGTTCGTGATTCTATTTATAGAAATGTGAAGAAGTTCAGCAAACCTCGGTCCAATGATTTTGATCTAGAGACAGGAATGCACCATCACCAAGGACTTCCTCACATTCATTCTTTCCACCAAAAACAAATAGAAAATCTTTGTCTGTAGAAAAAAAAATACAAGAGCTTTAATGTATCATGAGTTGCAAATGAAGTAAGAAAGGATTGATGGACGTAAGTTTCTCTACTTGATTATAGTTACTTTTTTGGTTTATTATTCTGCAAGATTACTGAGAGACTTTGAATTCCATCTCACCTTTGTGACTGACCACAGTAGCACTGTGCCTCCATCTAGGTGGGGGTGAATCACCTGTACAGACGACCTCCTCCATACACAGTTTTACTATGTCTGAGTCGGGATGAGTATGTGTACTGCAGGGGTCAAGGGTCACTTTGAAAAGGCTTTTGACTGAGTTAAGGGGAGAGGAACGACCTCCAAATACCATAACACCTCCTCCTGGAAGTGAGGTTCCAGTGTGGTATAACCGGACACCTGTAGGACAGCATCTTATAAACCCATTGTTGTCAAGAAAAACTTTGGTTGATATGGTGTCACTTTTTAAATCTTAGATTAAACAACCACCTTACTTATAATCAAAGCATAATATCTCTGAGCAAAGAACAAAAGAAAAGCTTCTATTGAAAGAAAACACAGAGCAAGCTCACCCAGATCAGCAGACGGTTCCACACAGACAGATTTCCAACCACCCTGGCTCCTAAGGAGGACACTAGTTAGTGCTCCTCTGCCTCCTTTGCTGGAGCCTCCTGTTAGAAGGACATGGTCTGGGCTCATAAGGGTAGAAGCCATCCCCAGCCCCTCCATACTCACTGATATGGTCCGCACACTCAGGGCTACAGGACCCAATGATGGGCTGATGGATGGCAATGGAGATACTGAGAACAAAATCATAATCATGTCAAAACGTCATTTAGAAAACACTTAAATGTGATTTAATATTTAAAAATGTTATACTGAGTCCTACCTGCAGGATGTGAGAGTAAGGCTTGTGCTGTTAAAGAACCTCGGGATGCAGAGAGTATGAAGTAATGAGAACATTTCTGGTGCCACTCCTGTGAATCGACACAACATATTTGCATTATTTCACTTGCACAATTGAAAAGAGCTATTATTCATCAAAATTAGATGATAATGGTTCAGTGAAAACCTGACTTCATATTCATCAAATGGCTCCAGACTCTCCACTCTGCTCCTCTCTTCTTCAGGGATCAGCCCCAGGTAGAAATCATTCATGTCCAGACAGGCACACCGCTCCCAGCCCTGAAGGTGAAACACAAGTTCATGTGCCCGACTACGGACAGGGTTACATCTACAAAAATGTAAATCTCATGTAATTTCCACCAAATGTACTGAATCTACAATACACACAAATATACAGCGTTGTAAAAATACTGGCCTTATCCAGGAACCTTTGTCTCTGTGCAGCAGTGTTTGGGTATTGTTGAAGGGCATGCAGCGTAGAATTCAGTTTCTTAAAATGATCTTGCATGATCCGACCAAAAGGATCACAGGGATGGATTTGTTCGTACATTAAAAACAGCGACTGAGGTAGGAACTTTGCTGCCCAACTAATGACAGCATCTGACCTGGAAGACACACAATGTTAAATAACTGTGAACAAACATTCCACCTCAGTTTAATCATGAAAACAATTGTAGTGAAAATCTTTGAAGATATACTAACACTGTAGTTAATGACTTTAAAAGTTGAAAATACATCATTACAGAGTGCTGTTTTAGATTTTATGTGACTACAGTCCTTACCATTGAGTTTCCATGTAGGTAAGCACCACTTCTGAAAGAATTAGTGTAGGGGAAGTATGGTCCAGCCCTGCAGCACCAAGAGCTTTTTCCACCTCAGGCTCCTCTCTGACATCCACACCTAATAGTCGGTACTGGGAACTCAATATATTTACAGGGCCTGTAGACATACGAGCAGAAATGCGCTTCTTATCGCTACATAGCTTATGTAACAAATGTGGAGAATTCTTTGGATCTTTTTGAAAGTCTGTCTTTTGTACAGAAATAACCAACCTGTAGGAGAGGATAAATTGGAGTCTAACATTTTCCTCAATGTGACATTGGAAGTAATCAAGGCAGCCTTACGCCGAGTAACATCTGAGAAGTCTACCTCAAACACTACAGCCCTGTTGAGGGCTCCATCTGCATGTAGCTTAAAGTATAAAGAGTCAAATCCTGCACCCAATGACAGAATCTAGATTTTGGAGAAAGAGAATAACAGAGAAAGCCAAATAAAGAGAGGATATAATGAATGAAATATGCAGCCTCTTGGAATCGAACAAAATCTTAAATAGTCTTGAAAAATATCTGTTAATTTACTTGTCTCTTGGGGCAGTCTTTAGTTATCTGTAGAAACCTCCTCACACAGTGGTCCACAGCTCTACAGCGCACATAGTAACCCCTGAAATGAAAGTAGATTAATTTGTCAAGTAACAAAAAAAATTACTTAGCAACGATTGAGATACTCAAACAAATCATAACTTCCATCTTATGAAATGTGAGCTTTGTTGCTTTTCTCTGTTTTGCATTAACCGAAAAGTCATTTTGAATTACTGATTCTGTGACTTGTACAAACAAATGTCTCAACTAACCTGTTAATGAGTGGGGCTCTCCTTGCCACTTTGCATACAAAGTGCTGGAGGTAAACATCCTCAAAGTAGCCTTGTGCTGCAGCAGATACCTTGCTCACAACACTACTGTCATTGGTTCCTTGTACCTGGGTCAAAGAACAAAAACACAGCCTCAAAACTGTTATAATAATAGTGTCAGTCAGACATGGTGGAAGAAAACATTCAACTGCCATTAAAACAACTATTCAAACTGACTTGCATGAAAGTTAATCAACAAACTAAAAACACCCCTCAGAGTTTTACTAATATATGATACTATGGTTACTTATGCATCAGGGGCAATGCAGTGAAACATGGATAGAAATCCTGATGTTATGCACAAAGATTAGGCTATATAGCATTTAGCTATATACACATTGAGTTTATAGAACTGTATGACATGTATATCATACTTAACATTTGCTTTATATGTTTTCACTATTGGCTAATTTAATCTACATTAATGTATCATATTCCATCAGTTCCTGTTGTGCAGTTCCATAAGAACTACATATCTCTGAAAAGTTTACTTTTCAAACGCTCACAAACCCTGTTTTCAGTTTTGTGATACTGACTCATTCCATCTCTATGAAGAAGATTTCAATGTGTAGGTTTTGCTTAAGAACCAGAACTGTCTCTATCTATAAAGAAAGGCTTAATATTTCCAATTATCAAAAACAAAACAACACATTTGGAGAGACATGGTTTTGACTGCATTAGAAGTCCATGCAAATTGTAATCTAAAAAGTAAAGTTGTCAGATAAGCACATCGGAGTAAAAACTATAACATCTAGAGATATATAATTATAGTATAAAGTTGCAATAAAACTGATTTAGTAGGAACAGCCTCTCTCAAGCTAAGATTACTTACACATTCCACAGATGTCACTAAGTAGTTACATTATCACAAAGTGTGTTTCAAGTATCACATCTAAGTCCATAAAATGAGCAGTACTTGGGTAAGTGTATTTATTTTACTTCTTTTTTTCTTTTTGGCATAAATGTCTACTTTGGATCACCACCAGGAAAAAAAACAACCTTACCGCTGTGTCTCTTCCTTGCTTCTGCTTCTTTTTGTTTGTCGATGGCATAATGTCAACAATATGGCACACCTAAGCACACACATTCATCTGTATAGTATTACATCTATGGTAAGGTGAGCGCTGTGAAAAAGGTAGATTTATTTTAATAACAGACAGTGTCGCAGCACCATGAGTTCACTCATCAGTGTTCAAACAATTCTTCGCGTGGACAGGGTTCCTGTTATATGTCTGTCGTTTAGATATTGCGCCGCCTGTGGGCTGGAGGACAAAATGAAAATAATAAAAATACATTTAAAAATCACAGTTACTTTCTTTTAATTCACGTCAAGATAATTATTTTAATAGTAGATAATTAGATAATATAAGGGCATCGGATTTGACTGAGGTTAGGTTCATATGTGTCATTGGTACGTAGTTAAAAATAAAAAAAATGTGGAAAAACTGGTTTTAGTCACTAAATAAAACCCTACATTGTTTCAAATACATATATGAAGTAATGTGGTCTCAGTAAACAAATATTTTGTGACACAAATATACAAAGGTAGTTCCTGAAAGCTTCACTGTTGGGGAATGCGGTTCTCCTTTTCTTCACAGGGTTGACAATGCGACATTAAGTGCGCATGCGCCAGTTTACAGGAAGTGTTCACATTTTCTTTTACCAGCTGATAGCGAAATTGTCAACAGTTAAGTCTGCTGTACCTGCCCTGTTGAAACGACATTGCATACGGTGACTATTTTCTTCTGTTCTGATTGGTAACGATATGTTATTCATTTTGATAGCTAATGTCACAAATTCGACGTCGAAACATTAAGGTTTATATCAGTTGTGTCGTCCAACCTAAATGGTCGTAGCGGTGTCCCGTTAGCACATAAACGCAAGATAAGGGCTGGTGATCTGATAACAATACTGAGGGGAGTAAGCTGTTAATAGTAAAAGTGTCGCAGTGCTGTATTGTCACATGCCAAGTGTTTAGTCTCCTTTTATTTTATATCCTCATATTTTCTTGAGCTGTGTGTAATGTCTGAAATGATTAATTTGCTGCAGTGATGGGTGTTCAGCATGGTGTCACTGAGGTGGTACACAGCAGTTTTGGGTGCTGCATCCCTATTAAACGGAAGTATTATTGCATGGTAAGGTTACACATGTAGGATTAAGCAGTGTCTTCCGGACAAGCAATTAATACTTAGGAATTTAATTCTAGCAAATGAAAGGCAATGGATTTTCATCACGTTATTCTAATTATGAATCCAAATATTTAGAAATCTGCTACAGGCTTTTGTAGTCTCAAGATACAAAGAAGTGCATGTGGGGTGAGGTGTGATGTAATCTTGCACCAAACAAATCCCATCTTTAAAAAAAAAAAATGTCACTTGTTTACAGCTAAATCAAGACGGAGACAACACAGGTCAAAACATCATCAGTGAGACTTGACCTGAGCAGCAGGGCTGACAAGTGACTGATCTCACAGAATCCCCCGTCTCCACCTCAGGGAGGAGGCCCAGTCCCCCTGCTGTCTCCTACTCTGGTCAGTATGAGCTCCAGAGGGAGTGGAGGCCGCTCCAACGGCACACTACCACAGACCAAGATCTGCCAGTTCAAGTTAGTGCTGCTGGGTGACATGGCAGTGGGAAAGTCAAGCCTGGTGCTTCGTTTTGTCAAAGGACAATTTGATGAGTTCCAAGAGACGACTATAGGAGGTGAGGACTTTAAGCTCTGAAAACTGTTGGGATAAGAAGTTAGACTGCAATATTTTCATTTAATGTTGGATGACTGGATTCTGAAAGTTGGTTGACTGAAACGTAGTCGGTGAGTGATGATAGGATCTATGAACACTTGGTAATCAGTTCATATGTACCTTTTCTCCAGCTGCTTTCTTGGCTCAGTCGGTGTGTCTAGATGATACCACAGTGAAGTTTGAGATATGGGACACTGCAGGACAAGAGCGGTACCATAGCTTGGCTCCTATGTACTATCGAGGAGCTCAGGCTGCCATTGTGGTCTTTGACATCACCAAGCCGGTATGGTATAAGGAAGCGGATTTATTAATGACTTGATGTTTGACACAGTCTAACCTATTACAAAATAGTCATTCATTATTTCCTTCATGGTTTAACTGACTTTGATGCTGTATGTATGTAGGAAACTTTTGAGAGAGCCAAGGCCTGGGTTAAGGAGCTGCAGAGACAGGCCAGCCCTAACATTGTTATTGCCCTGGCTGGGAACAAGGCTGACCTGGCAGAGAAGAGATTAGTAGAGTATGAGGTATCATGCATTTGTCCAGCATTTTTTGCAGTTGTCTTGTCTTTTATGCTGCTATATAGTGCTGCATTCAGGAACTATTTTCTAAAACATTTTTTTAATGACATTGCGGGACAGGAAGCTCAGACTTATGCTGAAGACACTGGCTTACTCTTTATGGAGACCTCTGCCAAAACAGCCATGAACGTCAATGAACTCTTCCTGGCAATCGGTAAGTATATCCTGATTTTGAAATAACCCAACTTAGATTTTTACTTTTATATGACATGTAACTCTGACTATATGAAGGAGCTGTCATTCAAGCAATGTCTTTTTTTTTTTAAGATTGTTGAGATATCTATATTTCTCATTAATTTTCATGGATCTAATTTAATAACTTGAATGAAATTAATGTTAAAATACTTAATTTTTCCCACTTAATTCAGCAAAAAAGATGCCAAAAACAGACACCCAAAACCCTACACATGCAGCACGACATCGGGGAGTCAACCTCCAGGACCCAGATGCCCACTCTACCCGAGCTTGCTGTGGTGGAAACTAGACATCTGTATCCACACAGCTGTTCTCCACCATCCACATCACTGCAGCCCTTCAAACATCTTGTCTCCTTCAAACATCTTACATGGGTGGATGTGAAACATCCATTCCGTCTCCCTCTGTTCATTTCTCAGTTCTCAAACAGAAATTCAGACAAGAGTTAATTAGGAGATAAAGAAGACAGCAGAGATACAACAACAGAAAGATACATGTTGCTTCATACAAAACTGCTTTTGGAAATTACACAGAAGTACAGGCAAAGACTGAGATGAAGGGGAGGAAAGTAAAGAATGTGGAACACGATGACAAACCTGATGTAGTATTTAGCACTAATTGTACATTTTCTTCTGTTCTGTTTGCCTTGCATAATTTTATTTACAGCCCTGTTTGATTGCATAAAAATGCACAAACTAAGCAGCACATGCTAATGAATGGCAAAGAATGAATCCAAGAAAAAGGCCAAGACATAAAATAAAAAAGCCAAATGTTTGGACTGTGTTCCCTTTGACAGAGCTTGCACCTGCTTGCTTTTTTTTTTTTTTTTTTTTTTTAATTCCTAAATCAATCAAATCCTGCTGTTAATAATGCCATCGCCATGGAATGAGCCTGTAAATTTGAATTTCTTTGTCTCGCTTTGATGTTCCTAACTTTCACTGGCCAATATAAGACAACACTAATGGTACAGTTCACCACACAATTTAAATTGTATATTAATTGTTCAGACATCCCTTCCACTGACACTCAAACTCAGTATGTGAGGTAAAAGTAATGTGTGTTCATGCAAGATTGGCATACATTGTTTCTCATTGAAGAAACATTTAGAGGTCAACAGATTGTGAATTTATTTAAGTTGCTGTTCAGTCTCCCTTATGCTGTTTTCTTGAAGATTCATTAGGAGCCGTACTTAACATGACAGTCTGTAGATCAAATGTGCACGTTTAAAGTATTGACAGTTACATAGCAGCAACCGTATTTCTCAAACCCAAAGGGAAAAAAAAAATACAAATGAACTACAACGCTTGTTTAGTCCCAGTTATTAATGAATGAGTGTAATCTGATTTCATTATTTAAAAGGAGTGATGGAGCGAATTATAATTGCAGTAATGTGTATGGCTGTGCCCAAGTAGAAACATCTGCTGCTAGTACCAGTGTAAGTGAGCTGTTTTCAATTTGTCAAACACAATGAACAGACTGAAAAGCAAGAAAAAAAAAAGACTTGTAGTAAACCTCCATACCCTGTAGGACAGCATCTGCCCATCTTGTGTTTGGTGTGTCCCTCATCTGTCCCTTGTCCAAGGGCAAAGTTGTTGGTGAATATGAACTTGTGGTGATTATAAATGGTTTTAATTGTGTGAGTGGTTAGTGTCACAGGCTTGGCTGAAGAAAATGATGAAAGAATTGATGAAAACACAAAATCAGAAGTGCCTATTCCCAGTTTTATTTTTTCTGTGAGTCACGTCTTGGCTTTCTTTATGTGTGTGCTTCATAGGCAAAGTGCAGGAGAACCATCCTCCTGACATTGGCTTATACTATAAAACAATAACATGGCATCCAGTTATTAGGCTATACTGTACCGGCTCTGTACGGATGTAAAGAGATCTTGTCAAATACACTGTATGTTATATATTATTGTCTTAATTTCAATGAAAGTGTATGTTGATTTCATCAGAGCACACTTGTGAACCTGGAATGGATCATTTAAGGACTCTAAATCAATGTTATAAATCTTATTGGTTTAAACAAATACTTGTGTGGAAATGTGCTTTATTTGCAGATTCACAACCATATTACAAATAATGATAAAAAAAAAAAAAAAAATGTGCCACATGAACACATCTACTAAATTTAACTGTACAGAAACAGCTTTTGGGTTTACTATAAACACATTTTTTTGATTTCTTATTCTTTATTCACTCAGAATTGAATTACAGTAGTGTTGAATTAAGCTGTAATCAGCACATTGAAAAGATCACTTCCTTATTCCACAGAGAAATTAAGACAAACACATACAGTTGCGTGTTTGTAAAGCAACCTCTTTAATCATCATTGTTTTACATTATGTAAAAAAAAAAAAAGAAAAAAGAAGTGGCCACAATTAAAAAAAAAAAAAGATTTATAAAATACTTGTAGTTAGACTGAAATATAAAACCTTAAGACCATCGAATTGTTTCCAATGGAAATGATTACCTATTCATATAAAATAAATGTAATTTGTTGTGTACACTCTGCTTTTACACATTCAAATCATCCTGTAACTGTATAAAAAAGTAGGCCGGAAAATCATAAATTAATAATCAAAAATATTTTTTACCACTTCATACCAACAAAGAGCTGTACACTTGGTAAAAAAAAAAAAACAACCCAAAACATTATAGTGACATATAGAGTCCTCACACTTTCCCTTATCTGAGCCTGACTCCTAATCCTCATTCTCATCATCATCATCATCATCCACTGCTGTGTATATAAGCTGGTTCCTGCGCTTGATCATGGGTGCTTTGCCTCTACTCCCAGGATTCCCAGTCTCATCACTTGTGCGTTTTAGCATACGTACAGGTGAGACCTCATCATTGCTACCCTCCCTGAGTCCTTCCCTTTCTGGGCCAGATGGAGAACGGGCTGGTGCTGGGGTAGAGTGGGAGTAAGGTGGCAAATCTATTAGGTAACTTATGTGAGTGGGTGACGTTTTGGACTTTGGCTCTGGAAGACTCATACGGCTAGGAGTGTGGATTTCACCTACAGGTAAATCAGATGGCTTATTTCCCTCTTTCAAAACAGACCTGTTTTGAGCCTCACTCTTAACTTCCTCTCCCTCCTCTTCCTCCCACTCGTCCTCAATTGTGATCTCATCAGGATTATATGAGTTTGACTGTCCTGAAGTGTCTGTTGGGTACTCGCTTGGCTCATCCACACTTCCTACACTGTGGCCATCTTCGTCATCATCATTTCCCACCTCCCCTCTGGTACTACCCTGACTCCTGTTGAGTTCATCACCTCCCTGTCCAACCTGGGCATAGATGTCTGTGAGACCTAATGTGGCACACAGCTCAGTTGTCTGTGGGTTGGTGTTATAGCTTGGGCTGGTATGAGGCTGGGGCTTTGCAGGGTCATAGGCTGGTAGAGTCTGGCTAAAGTTGTCTGGAATGGCAAGTTCACCGCTGAGATCCTCTACCACCTGCATCATATCTTCTTCTGAAGCGCTGAAGTCCCATCTGACAGAGAACATTTTTCAAGACACCATGAACAAAAATATAAACCTAGAAGCTATATATTTTAAACCCAAAACTATGTTAAAAACATATTCATCAAACTGACCAATGGAGATGATGTGATGTTACTATAAATTCTGATAGGCAATTAATAGATTTCAGTTATTTGTCAGTGTAATTTCATAAGGTGTTTAGAGCTGACTAACAAATCACTGATGGCCAATTTCACCAAAACAAGAAATCTGCAGACTGGACTTCAGGAAGGATTTTTTCCAATACTTGACATTTTTAAGACAATGTCAATGATGGCAAATTACTCAGTGGACTCCACTCAACTTTATCAATTCATTGTTATTACTGCGATACATTACAATGTCTCTATGATCATATGTCTTAGCAGAAATTTGGATTTCCACATCAAGGGTCAACAACTGTATGATAACTTAAAAAGTATGCTTTAAAAAAACAAAACATAAAAAAATGTTTGCATGAGTTTAACTGTTTGCCTGGTTAAAAAAAAGTGCCACTGGTGTGATATCAGCCATTTTACTGCTACAAGTATAATGCATTCTTCTTTCACCATTCAAGCATTATTTTGAATGGTTGGTAGTTTATACTGATATATCTTACAATTTAATATTCACATTAAAACTTATGCCATTATTATTTTTCAGCATTTACCTGTAAATTATAGTGTATAATGTGAAGTGTATAATATCTGCACATCTCTGTACCGTTCATGCAGGCCATTATTCTCCGGGGGGTTCCAGGGATGAGGAGTGATCCTCTGTAGACTGTTGGTGGCCTTCAGAATAGCAAGCCACTCTGGGTCATATTCCAGACCTTCAGATGAACCTGGTCTCTCTGGAATGTCCACAATCTAAAGAACAAAACACAAATCATTACTTATAACTTTCCTCACAACTAAAATATGGTATAGCATAGTTTATTCAACTTTTATCCTCACCTGTAAGAATTCCCTATAGGGTAGACACTTATCCAGAGAGAGGAATTTGGTGATACGAGGACTAGCATTACTTTTAGGCTGAAGTAAAAAAACCAAAAACAAAAGGATTTTACAGGTTGGTAACAACATACTGGCACACTGATTTAACATTTAAATAACTTATGCCATATAAATGTGACTTAAAATCTATTAGCCTTCTTACCGAATGCTGCATAAGGGCAGCAAATTTCACATGAAGATGTGCAGAGAACCAGTAGTTGGGTTGGAGGTGAGCTAGAAGCTCTTCAGCAGCAGGATTCCCCAGAGTATTTGACTCAACTTCCTGGCGCAGAAATTTTTTCTTTCGCAGGAGTTCACCTGTACTTCCATAGTGATAGATTCCACGAGGCCAGTCATGACTCATGAAAATATCAATAGGCATCTGGATCTATGTGGAAATTTTAATTCATGAACATGTCATTAAAGTTGTATTATTTAGATAGTGAAAGAAACCATTGCTTTTTAGGTATGAGTTATAGAACATAAAGCTATTGCATTTACCTGCTTCAGCTTGAATACCTCAATATTTCTTATGTGGTAAACACTTCGCAGTGTATCAGGATTATATGGAGGGAATTCATGGTGACCTTCAAGAACATATAATTCTTGTTAAAATACTGCACTGTGTAAATAGTGTAACTTATTTAAACAAAAACTCACCCCTTCTGTAGTCCCGAGATTTAAAGATTCCAGATAAGCCCCCAATTCGAACCCCTTTGTAGCGAACAACACCAGCATAACCTATAATTATATAGTAATGTCAAAATGTAGAATACATAGGAACAGATCTAGAAACTTTTTAGGTCTATTATCTACTGAAATTTACCCAGATAATAAATGTTGGGTGCCACCCAGCCTCCATAAGGAAGTTCCTGCAGGTGGTTGGAGGCCTCATGGTTTCCCCCAACAAAGATGGTAAGGATTGGAGCCTTCTTTTCTCCAGAATAATATCTACAATTCGGTCAGTGAACATTTTAAAGTTTTCAAACAAATAATACACTGAAAAAAAAGGAAGAAATAAAATGGAGAACTAACTTGTAAAAGGTCTGCATTGTTCTGTACTTGGCCGGTACTGCCATGCACTTCATGTCTCCTTCATTTCGCACTGCTTGAAAGTCTCCACAGCAAAGTAACAGGTCCACTTTCACCCCTTCCTTCTTCTGCAGATACTCAATTGTCTCATATATCTTGTCCAACTCGCCATGACAACAGCCTTCGACTGCAATCTTCATGTTGCACAAATAAGGAAGCTGCTGATGACAGGAGAACTTCACATTTACACTGTGATTTAGTTTTTAATTCTATTTTCACCTTTTTGGGGTCTGTAAAGACCAGTCAAACTGTTAAAATGATTGCACGCACTTGTCTTGCTCAAAAGGGTTATGACAGAACAGAAAAAAATTACAGTACATTGACATAACAAAGACATACCAATGCCACGGTATGTCATTGGAGAGAATTAATGACATTTTCGTGGTTCAAACACGTTCTATACACGAAAGGACCTGGTATTACAAAAATGTCTTAATTAAAATCACGTTACAGTTAAACTGACACTTTGGCAATATTGTCATAGAACTGACTCCACTCCATATAAAAAAAAAAAAAAACATAAGTACACAGATTTGGAAACGTAATGTTAGGTTTCTCTAAGTAAAATTCAACGAGGCATACAAGTAAGGGACAGTAACAATGGCATAAGGGGAGCAAGAATGTGACCCCGTGTGTTATTTTCAGATCAGGAGAGATAATTATTGTTGTAAGATGGCATTCAAAGTTTATACGAGTTTCCACGAGGCCTTTATATCTTGTCACGCGTACTCGGTGTACCGATGTCTAATTATAATTCTCCACTGGCAATGTAACAACTTCAGTTAAATACCAAACTTAATATTTAATAGACATCATGGCCTACACCTCATAAGATGGTCAAATGAATACTGATAACTAGAACTTGTCGAAACGAACACAGCGATAACGTACGAAATGTATTTTCCCACACATTAGAAAATAAATACTATAAACGAGTACTTACAGGGATGAGTGATAACTGGTGAATATGTCTGTTCAATGATATGCGTGGCTAAATTATAGTCGGATCCTAAAATTCATATTTATGGCAAATGTTTTCAAATCTGCAACAGAATGAATTTTCCCACCACGCATCTACCGACAGCTGAGCATGCGCAAGACGTTACTAACGTGGGAAATACTCTTTTTGGTCGCCTACAGCAGATTCAACAACAAATTTACTGACAAATTTTATGGATCTATGTTGTATGTGTATTATTCAATAAATACCTAATTTTACGTCCAATAATTTAAATATGCACAATCATGATTATTTTATATTTATTGCATGGTATCAGTAAGTCAAGTGTCGAATCTAACAATCAAGAAGATATAAGCTACGTCACATTTATAAACAAAATTTACTCCATGGATAAAGCCACTGTCACTCAGCTTGCCAAGTTAGCGGTGTTATTTTTGTTATATCTATCGTTAGCGAATATAGATGAACACTGAGAGAAATACAATTACTTATTTTTCCAATAACGCCACGGAAGAGTTGCGTGACTGAGCCGTAGTTACTTTTTAAAAGCCACACACAGCTGCTCTGGGGGGCGGAGTGTCTGCAAAGTGCTGCGCCGATTGGGGCGCTCAATCGGGGGAAGAGAGATGGCGTGCTTGTTGGAGGCCCCTCTCCGCATCAGTGTGCTATCTGTGAGTGTCATAGTTTCCAGTAACATTGTCAGACTTTCAGTATACTTACTCCTGCAGTGACTGGTTGATGTGATTTGAGTAGCCTTGCCAAGCAAAGTGCTTTAATGCTATAAAGGGTTTATGCCATCTGTTAGCCTACAAGCTAAGTTTGCACTGTAGCGGTCCACCTTGGTTGATGTTGGTGCGAACGATTTAATGTAGGAGCTCAACCAGGCGGGCGGGGACATTCTAAACATGTCAAGGGATACGGAAGGCTGTTGTTCATTCATCCCGTCGGCGTTTACAAGTTTTAAAACCAAACGTACGACATAGCTGTCAGTGTCACTGGGAATGAGTTAGCAGCTAACTGCTAAGTGAAATGCTTTTAAATGTTCTTTTAGAATTATTAAGCGTTCAGTGAGCTTATAATGCACAACAGAGCAAGGTGCACAAATAACCTTATTCGTGCAATCAACCAAAAGTCTTTCTTCTTAACCGCCGTAGCTTGCTAATTACTTTAGCAAACTTAGCGTAATTAAGCTAGCTAGCCTAAGGCTACTTCACAGTACCGATAGCTACACACAGCATTGGCTATGTTAGTGTGGCTAGCTAATACAATTTACTGGTTGCTTTTAGCTCTGAAAGAGTTGCTGATTTGGTAGGTTAGCCATGCTAACAGGATGAAGTTTAATATGGTGTTGACAGTGGCTGTCAAGTGTGACTCACTTGTATAAGGTTAACTGTTGAGAAAACGACTATCCCCAGCTTTGCCACAGCGAAACGCCCCCACGTAAGGTAGCTGTATTCAGACATGAGGTTTAGTTTCTTACTATGGTAAGATAATAGGGAAGCTTGTATTTTATTAGGTCAAGGTTACCCGTTTTAGTATCATAGCTCCATTATCGATCATTATGGGGAATTCGTGTAATATATAGTATTATATTCATAATCAACGCTGTCTATGTGTATTTTTGCATAATAAATTTGCTACAACAGGTTTATGCCGGTAGTGTGCCTTGCATCACCTTAGCAATGTTGGCAGCAGAAGCTGGGTCTGCTGGGTGAGAAAATGAAGAGCCTGATAGTGGCTTGTGGACTCCTGGGGTCATAGAGAATGTTCTAGTTGAAACCATCATAAACAAAGCTTTATGCTGTCACATGCAGCCACGGATGTCGGCTGTTGTTGCTTCATGTGTCACTGTGTTGCAATGGATGTAGGGGCCATGAACTGCTTGGTTAATAAAAAAAAAAAAAAAAATCAGTTTTCCATTCAACCAATTCTATCACGGGAAATCAGTCTATTTCAGAAGTGTCATCTAGAGGTTTTGTGATATTTTTCATTTTTTTTAATTTGTTTTTACAATTAACAGTGCTGATCTGTTATTATCTAGAATGTCGATGAGGGAAAAAAGATAAACCTGATTCACTGAATGTATTGCCACTCATGAGTCCATCCCCTTGCAGGAAGTCACTGCCACCAGTCGTCATTATGTGGACCGACTGTTCGACCCCGACCCACAGAAAGTGCTGCAGGGAGTCATGTAAGTTCAGCATTATGCAATAGAATTTACCTTTTCCCCAATGGAGGCATGGAGGGGATATACAGAGTTTGAATGAAGCAGACTTTTCTGTCAGGTGGCTGACTTGTATTTTGGAAGCATGGGCTATTTATGACAAAACGTATTGGTTATCTAAGTTGAAGAAAAAATTGTTAGTGTCTTACACAGGGACTAGACTACACTTGCCAATAACCATACATTATTATGAATATCATGTTTAGAGATTTGTGTCGAACAAACAGTGATTATGTTTCTCTGGAAGCATGTTCCTTATGTTATGCTCAGATTTCCATGGGATAATATGAAATATGTTTCACTGTCCAGTGTGACTTGGCAACTCTTTCACTCGCTCTCTCACTCTCGCTCTCTACTCTGGTAACCTGGACTCTGACTATTTCATCTTTATTTTTAACTTCTGAAGAGACTCTGGTTACTGCTTCACTAGCCCAGTACCTACCTTTCTTGACTGCCTGCTCCAGCTGTACTTTTCCACTTGCCTCACTCACCTGCTATTTGATATCATCTGGGGCACTTGTAGGGCAGAGGAAACTCTTCATGGAAAAAAGCTGTGAATAATATGAATTTGCAGGCATATGCTGTGTTCTATGAGAATATGTAGCACACAAGCTTGAAGTAAATCTT
Source organism: Maxillicosta whitleyi (assembly GCA_029822895.1). Taxonomy (NCBI): domain Eukaryota; kingdom Metazoa; phylum Chordata; class Actinopteri; order Perciformes; family Neosebastidae; genus Maxillicosta; species Maxillicosta whitleyi. The sequence goes on from JAPSES010000219.1 coordinate 22,254,799, forward strand.
CTGTGTGCCTATTTTGAGAGTTTCCTTGCTGACCTGTTTCTGTCTAGTGCCCTTATAACCACCAGATGATATAACTAATTTTCTTTGCTGCTTCCTTCTTTTTAAAATGTCTAAACAGGGTATTACCTCAGACTGTTCTCTAGGGGCACGTAGAGTGTAATTTATTTATGCTGTGAAATTAATCTTTGTTAATCTGCTACAGAATCCTATCATTTCTCAGCCTGTGGTATTGCTTAGAAAATATATTTTCATGTTGCTTTCACTACATGGCCAAGAAGGTTGTCTGAAGTGTTTATATGTCTGACTTCACAGTGACATGAAGAATGCCGTCATCGGAAACAACAAGCAAAAAGCAAATTTGATTGTCCTTGGAGCTGTGCCGAGGTGTGTCTTAATCCATATTCCTAGAACTGTCTTCCACTTTTCTTCTCATTTCATCTTTTGACCTTTTTATAACAATAAACATTTGAATGTACACAAATGATGGATTAAGTTGATGCTATCCATGTGTATCCAGTAAAAATATGAAAAAAGGATACACTGGATATAAATAAAACTGAATAAAGTGCAAACAGTCAAAAAGTAAATTTAAAGATCTCCTTAACTCTCATTGTGATACAAAATAAAAACTTTCTTAAGTTGCAGTTTGTTTGTAATACTCTTTTACTGCAAATAATTGAGTGGTCCAATTACGAACTGCCAAAATATCATCAAGAAGTTGATTGTTTTGGGCCATTATTTGGCTTTTCAGTTCCCCGCAATGACCAGGTGTACCCTCCCCCTTTACCCATTGGTAGCCAGGATAGACTTCGGTACCCGCTCAACCCTCACCAGGACTATGTGGTTTGGAGTAAGATCAGTTATACTTTATTCATACCTTTAAAAAAAAAAAAAAAAAAAAAAAAAAAATTATAAATGTTCACAAAGGAGAACTGGAAGAAAACTTTTTTTTTTTTTTTTAATTCTCATTTAGTGAAGATTACCTCACATCATTTATCACCTAAGATTGATGATTGGCATCACTATTATGTCTTCCAAGATATTCAGATTAAGTGCTAAAGCATCACTGGTACAGCAAGTAGTGTGGACTGATGAGGAGACCGAATTATTTCTTAGCCTGAGCTGTGACCAAAAAAAGTTAAGATAAGTTAAGAGTCAATATATATAAAAAATGGCATTAGAATTCTGTACAGTTTTTATAAGAGCCATGTCAGATACACTGTCATCTCCTGATGATTACATGAACTAGTTTTTTCACACCAAACCAGTTTATGTAAATGTATGAAATTTGCATTTTTCTCCCACTTTGCAAAATTTGGTCTCATATTTATTTGCATTTAGTTTAGACAAAAAAAACCTATGGTATATAAACGTCATTCTACCCAGGGAAACTAAAAAATTGCATTGATGGAGTATGGAAAAATGCTTGTTTTTAGGTCAAAGGGGTGTAGAAACATCATCTACCTGAACGTTCCAAGTTATTGGAATCCCTAAGAGTAAACTTGTGTGCTTATTTTTCCCCAGGTTATTATACCTGCTTCAGCAGAGCTCATCCAGTCTAGAGCTGCGAACAGAATGTGCTGTAGTACTAGGTAGCCTAGCCATGGGCACCGAAAACAACATCAAGTCCCTGGTGGACTGTCACATCATCCCTGCTCTTCTCCAAGGTCAGAACACACCCCTACACTCATTCATGAAAACCTTTACTGATGAGGACCAGAAGATCTTTGGGAGCACGGAGAGAGGCAGACCTTAACTGTACCTTTTTGTTTTGTGCTTGCAGGTTTATTGTGTCCAGACCTGATCTTCATTGAAGCTTGTCTTCGATGTCTCAGAACGGTTTTCATCAGTCCAGTCACCCCTGTGCAGCTGCTTTACACTGTGCGTCACTCTAAGTGCTCTGTCAAACACCTCATGAATTTTGGTGTTCTTCTGATAGTGTTGTCAGTATTTCACTTTATGAGTCCAGAAATAGTGACACTTAAGCTCTAATTGCATTTTATACCAGTCAAGTAAACTCTTAATATTTCAATTTTGATTTTGACATGAAATGTGTTCTTAGGACTCCACTGTGATTCCCCACCTAATGTCTCTACTGAGCCGCTCACAAAGAACACAAGAGTACATCACACAGATCTTCTCCCACTGTTGTAAGGTATTTGTTCGTGCATGGTTCCACACAAACACGGTGAAGTGCATCACACTAAGCCATTCCAAGGTTCATTGTTGATAAGAAGTGCATTTTCTTTAGACCCCAGAGCACCAGACGGTTCTTTTCAACCATGGCGCCATCCAGAACATTGCTCCTCTGCTCATCTCACCCTCTTATAAGGTAAGTGAGGCTTTCTTTTGTATGTTTTTAATTGCCAAGTTGATGATGAGATTTCTTAATTATTTCCCTGTGCACATATAACACTCAGTTACAACTGCACTGAAACATTTTCTTGGACTTTGTTGACTCTCTAGGTCCGAATGCAGGTGTTAAAGTGTTTCTCAGTGCTGGCCTATGAGAACACTCAGGTCTCCATGACACTAGTGAATGGTGAGTTCTCTTCTCTTCTCTTCTCTCTGCACTGCATTAATTTGAACTCATCATCATCATTACATTTGTGTTGCTAGTGCTGGTGGATGGTGAGCTGCTCTCTCAGGTATTTGTCAGAATGATGCAAAGGGATCAGCCCATTGAAATGCAGCTAACAGCAGCCAAATGGTGAGTAATATAAAACTTTGGTGATTAATACTGTTTTTTCATAAATGTCTTTTTTTAAATCCTACTTACTCTTTCTTTCTGTGGCCTCTTTGCAGTTTAACATACATGTGTCGAGCAGGTGCCATCAGGACAGATGATGGCTGCATAGTCCTAAAGGTCTGGTTTTGTCAGTGCAGTTCATATAATGTTATAGTAACTATGGTGTGATTTCTTTCGAGTGAATATAACTTCATATATTTCATCCAGACTTTGCCATGCCTGGTGCGAATGTGCAGCAAAGAGCACCTGCTGGAGGAGCGAGTAGAGGGTGCGGAGACACTAGCCTACCTGATGGAACCTGATGTGGAGCTGCAGAGGATTGCTAGCACCACTGACCACCTGGTGTCTATGTTAGCGGACTACTTCAAGTACCCCAGCTCTGTGTCTGCTATCACTGACATCAAGAGGGTATGAATATGAGCTTAATCTGCTTTATCTGCCTGACACTGATTCTATGCCAATGTAAGGGTACAATTTTTTTTTTGTTTCAAAACTGTAGTTCTCACTGTTTTGCGTAAATGTTTTGTCACATGACAGGAAAGTAGCTTAATAGCTATTTTAACCATTTTGTCGAAGCCTCATCTTGTCCCACCACTACAACCTGAAAAATGTATGCTGTTAAGCAGCTTGATTGTTCATGTCATACAGTACATGCTTTAGCCCTTAGATCCAATATACATTTCAGAACCAGAACAGTGAGCTTTAGAATAGCTGTAGAATAGCTCTGTTTTTCCCTCTTGTTTATGTAAACTCACAAGATTTATTAGTGGATATGATGCTTTTGATGCTAATGTGCTCTAGTTTTTATGGCATTGATCACAGAAGAGGTCATGGAAAGCATATCTCCATCAACAAACCATGACTTCTGTCTCACTCCAAAAATCCTAGACACATAAATGATAAACGGTTTTATTGTATGACCAGGCTTAAGTAGGAATTTATTTTACAGCCCTTATGTAGGAATGTTTTAATAAATACTTTTGAAATAAATGTTAATACTTCCTACTTAAGATAATTTATACACAGCCAATTTTAATGGCACAGACTCTCCAAAGTACTATGTCCCAGATATCAAATGCACCTCTGAAAGAAGCTGCTGTAAGTCAAAGTAGTCACTTGTACGTGTAATAAATCCATGTGCACTTATATTAAGTAAAAACAGATGCTTAGAATGTAATTCTCTATCTGCTTTATCTAATCGACGTTCTTTGTTCTTGACATTATACACTGGTTAACTTTCCACTCTGTCCTGTCCAGCTGGACCATGATCTAAAACATGCACATGAGCTGAGACAAGCTGCTTTCAAACTTTACGCCTCATTAGGCTCCAATGACGAGGATATTCGGAAAAAGGTGACCTTTCATGTTTTGTGTGTTATATGCATACTGTAAATAATGGTGTTGGTCTGAGTCTATAATGTACGTCCTCTTGTTTTTTCAGATTACAGAAACCGAGAACATGATGGACAGGATAGTCAGTGGTCTATCAGAATCTAGCATCAAAGTCCGCCTAGCTGCTGTCAGGTACCATAACAAGCTTACGTCAGCAGTTTTGGATGAATACGTTTTACTGGACAAAGAAATAAAAAAAAAAAAAAAAATTGCAGAATGCAGTTTGTTCAGTTAATTTTTCTAGTTATTACCAGACACTTTACTTGCCAAATACAACTAAATACACTTTCACAGTGAATTAAAATCTCTTCTAGTATTTTTTGCATCTGATATGATTTTTGTCATCCTTGTTTATTTTTTTTTTTTTCGGCCAGGTGTCTTCACAGTCTTTCACGATCGGTTCAGCAGCTTCGGACCAGCTTCCATGACCATGCAGTGTGGAAACCTCTCATGAAGGTCAATAGAGTTTTGTAAAATACTCACTTTTTTCATCTTTGTGCTGGGAGAACTTGGTTAGTTTATGAGTGGGTTAGCTTTATGGGTAACGGAAGGTGAGGATGAGCGTAGGTTTTTGTTTTCTTTGTTAAATGAAGTTTTGAAAATAACTTGGATAATAAGATGATTGATTCAACTTGAAGTTATATATTTTTTTAATCTTATGATTTAAGAAAAGTAACATTGTAGTTTCTGTTGTACATAGCTGTTGCAGAACGCCCCAGATGAAGTCCTGGTTATGGCCTCTTCTACACTATGCAACCTACTGCTGGAGTTTTCACCCAGCAAAGAGGTACTTATACACACATATGTACATGAGATTATGCATGGATTATATTCCTTTAATACTGAAACAGTTCCTGTCCGTTTGTCCACAGCCCATCCTGGAATCAGGGGTAATTGAATTACTATGCAGCCTGACCCAGAGTGACAGTCCTGCACTGAGGGTCAATGGAATCTGGGCACTAATGGTAAGAAGAAAATGTTATGTCTCATTTTCATTGCCTCCTTTTTATGCGTCAAAACAACTTCAATAATTTTCTTTTTTTTTTTTTTCATTTGTTGTTTGTGTGTCTGTCTTAAGAACATGGCGTTCCAAGCAGATCAGAAGGTGAAAGTGGAGATTGTTCGATGTTTGGGTACAGAACAGTTGTTTCGCTTGTTGTCAGACCCGGACACCAATGTATTAATGAAGACTCTGGGTTTGCTGCGTAATCTACTGTCAACACGCCCTGTGAGACTCATGCACATACATACACACAATAATTCAGTGATGAAATCATTAGGTATTACAATCTGTTTTTGTTCTATTTGGTTATTATAGCCTTTTAACATTCTCATTTGTAGCCAAAACACTTGTCTGATTATGTGATGTAAATGCTTGATAATGTATTGAAGCTCTTCAGATGTCTAAGATGGAGTATGTGTACTGATTTACTCCTCCTCGTTCTTGCCTCACATGTCAACAGCACATAGACCAGATCATGAGTTCCCATGGAAAGCAGATCATGCAGGCAGTGACCTTAATCCTAGAAGCAGAACACAGCATTGAGGTCAAAGAGCAGGTGAGTATATTCTCTGCTTCATACGTGGACATTAGTTAAAAAAAACATCTAAATCTTTCAAAGAACCTGCTGCTTTGAGTAAAATTATGGCTGACAGCTCTGTCTTCTGTCTTTATTCAAATGGACATATTAAGTGGTGTAAACCCATATGCTGGAAAAATGGAAAGGCAATTCAAAGAGAATCAGTTAACCTATTTTTTTTCTGAATCACAACTAAACATAACACTCTTTTCTTGTCCTTTAGACATTGTGTATTCTAGCTAACATCGCCGATGGCAACACAGCCAAGGAACTCATCATGACTAATGATGACATGCTCCAGAAAATCAAATACTACATGGTGCAGTTTCTTCTCTTCTACCATATTATATTGATTGTAGGCTAGATGTATTTATATCATTCATACTCTGTACTGTTGATGGTTATAGTTGCTGTGTGTCTTTTTTTTTTTTTATATCTTCACTAATTGGCAGACTCCTTTTTCTGCAGGGGCATTCAAATGTGAAGCTGCAGCTTGCTGCCACGTTCTGCATCTCAAACCTTATCTGGAATGAGGAAGATGGTAAGTGACATATCCCAAAGGTGGACAGAGAGGCTGGGTTCAGGGAAAGGAGGAAGGTCCATGTATGACATTAGGGTGGAAAGCAGTCAAGAGAGCTCCTTTTTATGAATTAAAGACTACCATAATGCTGGTAATTTAGTACCAGGGTCATTGCATAAAGACATGCATCTAAAAAAAAAAAAAAAGGAAATATCTGCTAGACTAAAAATGGGATTATTCCTGTACATAGTTTGGGTACTCAGACGTGTTCATGTAGTTCCTGTAAATAATGAGAGCAGTTGTAAGGTAAAAGTGGATGCTTTAGTCTGGTTAAATGGTGCAGTTGTTTTTGGTTTGAACATGGTAATTTCATTCAGATGTCGACCAAAACAGCTAACAATATGATAAGAGGATGTGGTCTAGGTTTGGTTGATATTTGGCAGGAGCCTGATCTAAATGTGACCAGTTTTTCTCCACAACTTAATGCTGTATGGCTCCTAAGCCAAGTTTGGTTTACATTGTGGGATATAACAGAACATACAAACAGTAACAGTTTGTGTGTCAGCAGCTAGGTGACGAATGAGTGTCACAAAAATCTTCACTAGTCCACAACACGTTTTCTGGCATTTATTTTCCTGCGCCATTCTCAGACACATCTGGTCGAGAAGAAAAGTGAATGAATGTCGAAAGATGTAAACATGCATTTAGTTTGTATATTTTTTTCCACATGGAAATAAACAGAAAAAAAGAGACGATGCTACAAACTGAATGATGTCTCAGATAATTCAGACCAAAGCAAACAAACTCTAGGTGTGAAACATCTTAAGTAACTTTTATCTCTGCTACAATACACACTATTAGGTTCTCAGGAGCGTCAGGACAAGCTGAGGGAAATGGGCTTTGTGGACATCTTGCACAAACTCACCCAGGCCTCTGACCCCAACCTCAGTGACAGGTGGGCCAGAATAGCAAAACCTCATTCCCATTTTGTCCTGATTGAAGAGTTGGCGGGGTGATCTGATCTGATTCTTTGCTGTTGTTTTGTAGGGCAAAGACGGCAATGCAACAGTACCTAGCGTGACTACAGTGGGGAGAGATCCTCTACTACCAGCCTATCAGTTGTTGGGAGGACACCTGCAGTTGGTTCTATTGTTTTATGTTTTGTTTAATCTTGAAGTTTGTTTCGTTGCACAATGACATCCTTTTTGGAACTGTGGCCGGCCTCCCTTCAGCTCACCCACCACCTGATATCACCACCTTAACCCAGCCTCAAAACTTATGCTCTCTCCAAATTTTCACCCTGGAGACTCTGAGACCGTGGTTGTTGGGAAATCAACGGTTAGGAGGGTTTCATTCTTTTTTTTCTTTCTTTTTTTCTTCAACAATGAAGTGAACTTTTTCCTTGTGGGACTTGTGATTTCAAATTTGCTTTTTTTTTTTTTGTTTTTTGTTTTTGAGTGCAGCAGCCCTGTCGGCGGGAAGCCTCGGTGCTTTTGGACTCCCGGTCAAGGAGACTCAGCTTTCAGAGACTCGGACTTCATAGTCTGATACGAGCCAAGTTGTTGGACAGCAAAGCCTTCCGGTTTTATTTTTTTAATTTTTAATTAATTGATGTTTCCTTAAGGTGTCACAAATAAGGACATATTTGGAAAAACACAGACTGCCTATTTTGAAAATTTGGGTGTTTTCTTTTTGTGGATACATACCTCGTAAATATATAAATATATATAAATATAAACATAAATATATATTTTTGGATTTTTATTTTCCCCTGACCCTGTTGGGTTCATTCATCCTCTTCTATCCATGATTCTTGGCACAGTAGAACGAATCCACTGTGGTCTGATGCAACTATGTATTTGGCTGAACATGGTCTATAGAGGTGAATAGGTTGAAGAAATATAATTTTCTTTTTTTTTTCTTCACTGTTGTGGTTCTACGTACACTGGAGCCTGTCACTTCTGTCAATTTGTGCTTATAATCCCAATGGGAAATGTAGTTTCAGAGTTGATAGTACTTACTCTGACCTACCTGGTATCTAATTAACAGGCATGAGTACACAGTGTACACCAGAGGATGCATGGATCCTCACACCTCTACTGAATACAACTAAATGTTCTCATTTTTTCTGAATTCTTTGCAGCACCCTTCTATTTGTGCTTGTCAAAAGGGATAAGTGAAATTTTCCAAGCTCCAGGGTTTATTTTCTTCAGTGTGTTTGAGAGCCAAACAAGGACAGAGTAGATTTGAGGATAAAAGACAATTTGAGACTGGTCCCTGCAGGGTAAGGCACTAAGTGCATCTATAGCAACAGAGTAAAGAGCTACATCGTGTTTTATCCCTCTAATATATAATTTCTTCTCCTGTCAGGATATTTCTTGAGTGTTGTTATCTGACATTTCAAACCTTCCTGAAGCTCTGATAGAATGAATGTTACTATTGAAAATATATGCAGACCTGAAGAAGGATATTATGTGTTGTGTCTTATTTCTCAGTTAGGTAAAATCCTGTTTAACTTGAGACTTTTATTTTACTTAGTAAATTGGATAAAGACAATATTGTGGGGTTACTTCAAGAATTGCTCATGTGTCATTAGTTTTAGTAATTTTTCTGTTACTTTGTTGGCTGCAGTGGCTGTGGACTCGCTGACTGACAGACCACGGCTCATAGGACTAGCACAGGAGTCTGACATCTTAGAAAACAACACTTTTTATTGTTGTACAGTATGTAATCCTGGTAAATTTTTATGTAACAGCAGTCTTTAATAAAATACATCTGAAACTCAACAACCAACAATAGGGCAGGAAGTTTGTCTCTTCCCCCTAGCCTTCAGCCCCCCAACATTGCAATAGCAGGCACGTTCCTCATGCAAGAAATCTGACATGCATTTGATTTAAAACCCCTTTTTTGTACCCAATATACCCCCCCACCCCCCCAGAGTAACCCACAGGATCAGAACTCCAGACATTGATGAGAATTCTGCTCAGTGAATCTTTGTGTTTTGGTGTGTAAAGACTTTGAGTCGTCCCTTGAAGTACTCATATTACAGAAAATAGAAACTGGAAATCTGACTGTCTATATTACAAGTAATGTTTGGTGGACCCATGCTGCACAAAGCGGCATCTCAACACCACAAAAATGATTGTACAGAAGCCCTAAGACCTCCATATTGATGCAGCCCAGCTATAAAGGTTCAGAATTAGACTGCTGTCAGCACTTCAACTGTTGGCAAAAGTAGTTTAAATAGTGATGGTAAATAGGTGTTCAAGAAGTGCTTTGTGTGTGTGCTACATAAGAATTGGGAAGGCTACACAAAAGATCCAGTGTCCTGTGAATGAAGTAGGAAGTTTTTTTTTTGTTTGTTTTTTGTTTCCTGTTAAACCTTTTGGTGAACAAATTCCTCGTTGCTTTCATCAAAAATAAATACATGGTATGAGCAACTTCGCTATTTTAGATCAAGGTGCACATGTTCCCTGTTGGTGATACTGATGGCTTTCTGTATAAATTTAATTCCAAATGCTTGCCTATAGATTAACAGGTGAAGGACCATAAGGATGTTTGTATCGGTATGGAGAAGGCACGAATGGTTGGATGGCTAAAGCTCAGGAGTTATCTGGGAGTTTGCTGTACAATCTGGTAGGCTGGTTGTAAACAAGTAATGATGGCAACGAACAGTGACGGACACCATTTTTTGATGTCAGTAATCCCCTTTTTTCCAAAAAATTTGGCTTTTTGTCTTTGGTAGAGTATCCAATCACTAGCCTAGACTATTCTGTCTATGCCTAAACAAAAGCATATCTGTTGATGTGTACTAGAAAGCTTTTACAGGGGAAAGAAAATGCCGTCTGATTTATCAGGTCTGAAAATCAATTATACATCAAACATTACATATATTAATAGGTTGTATATTGACTGATTCTTTGTGAATATGTTAACATTTCAGGTCAGAAATCTATATACACTTTGGTTAAATGCACTAAAACTCTGTTAAATTTCTAACATTTCAATTTAATATATATATATTCGTTTACTTCCATTAAAAGTAAGTGGGCAATTTCTGTTTGTCACATTCTCAGTGGGGCAAAATACACAGTATATACTTGTGTTTATAACCCAAACACCAACCCAACTGTGAAGTATGGAGGTGGCAGCATCATGTTGTGGGGTTTGATTTGCTGCAAAAAGGGACTCTGTTCTTCGTAAAACTGACGGCATTATGTGGATGTTTAGACACTTTGTGCCAAAACATCAGCCACTCATCTGTGAATCATAATAGATCTTTGAGTAGAACAGTGATCCTGAACATACTTCTTAAACCACAAACCTGGGTCAGTGTCTTTATTTCTGCCAGGTAGGACTGTGTACAAATCCTGCAGAGAGATTGACTGAAGTTACACAATTTATTAAAGTGTATGTCACTTTTTTGACCCTCTGACAATGTGATTAAATGAGAGCTGGGAAGTGATATTTTATGAAACACAAGGAATACTGAACTGAAATGTGCAGAATTGTCAGATTAATGCATTTAAGCAAAGTTAGTGTACATGAACGTCAGTAAAATAATTACTAAAACCATATATGTATGGATATGAGTTTAAGAGGATGGTTGATGTCAGCTGGGTATTGACCTCTTTTAGCCTGGAGGTTTATTATTACATCCATTTCAAAATCAAGATGAAACAAACCAGTGAGGTGACCTGATATGATTGAGACTGAATGAGGAGTTTACATTCCCAGTCCCAGTGCTTGTGAGTTATTTAACAATGTTTCCCATTGAGATATGTGTGTTAATACCTGCCCTTTGTAGAAGAGGAGACATCCATACTGGGGGTTTCATAGCAGTAGTGTGTGTGTGTGTGTGCGTGTGTGTGTGTGTCTGCGTGCAGCTGCTGGAACAAGCTAAATATGTCTCCAGAAATTGGCGCCTCTGAGGTGGGACCTACTATATTAGAAAGACATTGTGGTCCTGTTGCGTCCTAATAGCAAGGATCAATTAGTGCTACTGGACTCTTGACACTAAAAAAAATGTATTTTGTAATAGTTCTGTGGTTGATCATCGCAAAAAAGACCAGTTCTTACTGATTCGTTGAAAGAGGCCATGGTGCCACATCCACCCAGGTGCATTCCTGTCTGTCAGAACTAACTATGCGATGCAACATCTGACATATTTTGAGAAATGAACCATCATTCTGCTCGCTCTTGCATCTTTCTCCATCGTACAGCCTTTATATTTCATGATCCAATCTCTTTTATATCCCGCTCTATCCCCTTCCTTCTCTGCTACTTGTTATTTCTCACTCGTCCCAGTTTTAAAGATGTCACTCTTCATCAATGAAGCTGATGTGCTCTGTGGAGGACTTTGTCTCATCTATCAGTCCTCCTCTGACTTGCATCTCCATCTCCTCTGGCTGACTGACAGGTCTGGTTTCCCCTTGACGCAGCAGAGAGTTACACCATGGCAGAGTCTGAGTGTCCCCCTGCCTTGTCCTCCCAGTGTCCAAAGAAACAGGCAGGGAGAATGTAGAGGGACAAGGAAAAGTAGGGGATATGAGGGGGACGGAAGGGGACGGCCTCAGCCTGCGGTCCCCTGGGGAGGACGTAAGTGATGGGGGAGCTGAGCAGTGGGAGGACAGTCGAGGACGATGGGGGAGAGGTTGGGGGAACAGGACTCTGCTGGCACAGCTGCTGGGTCGGGATGGGTGGGGGCCTTGGCAGGGGGAAAGAGACGGCGAGGAGGAAAGGGACATGGAGAAGGAGAGGGAGGGTGAAGGAGAGTGAGAGGCCAGGAGAGGCTGGTCCTGAAGAGACGGCAGAAATGCCCCATTAGTGGATGAAACATGGAGGTTTTGAATGACTGAAGGTCCCTCATCAGTCAAAGGAAGGTTGGAGAGAATGGGACTTGTAATGTTACTCCCTGGAGATTTGGTTTTGGGTGGTGGTGAAGAATTAGGCTTTTTTGGTGAATGAGTGGTTGGGAGAAGGCATCCTGGCAAATCCACACCCTCTGTGACTCCACTGTCCAACAGGGAATGTGTGTCAGGTCTCTGTGGGGAGCTGGAGGTGGCAGGAGGTGGCACCACTAGACAGGTGCTTGGAGATTGGTGGCTGGTACTGCTGGGAGGCAGGGTTAAATTTGGCATCATGGTCATCAAGAGTGGCTGCGGTGCTGTTTGGAGGAGGGGCTTGAGCACACATATAATTTCCTGCAACTCCTGACTGAGCTGGGCGACTTGTTTGGAGAGACTGTTCATCTATGTGAGAAAGAAAACACAATGATGGTATATGAAGAAGTCATTTAATTAGACATTTATTTATATAGTACTTTTCATATTTGTGGCACAAGAATAAAACTGACTAAATTAGAAAGACACAAACCACAATCTATCTAAGGGGAAAATTCAGATGTACAGCAGCACTAGACAATATTCATCAAATACAGTAAAATAAAAAAAATCTAAAAAAAAAAAAATTAAAGTGACTAAAACAACAAAAAATCTTAACAATAGTAAATAAAGTAACAAATGGTGAGTTTGAT